>JASEVX010000003.1:26724202-26750880 GCA_031761405.1 Serripes groenlandicus
GGCTTTTTGAAAACATAGTGACAAAAGAAGAAATTGCACAAAACGTGCAATTTCTCCTTTTGCCACAATGTTTTCCACTTTTTGTCATAGGTTATCCATTCAATTATGGAGATTTTCTATGTTTTGAAAAAATACGTTCAAAGTCGTCTGCTGCATAATTGTCGTATGTGGGAAAGGGTTACTAAATAACCTCAGCATATGTTAAATGTAATATGAGACAAATGATTAAACATGTATACAATGTATACATATAGTAAATAACAGGCTGTATACATAATTTAAATAAGGGTGAAACAGTGAAAATGAAATAAAATACGAAAGAACAAAACAAAAAACACACAAATATATACTAATGATAACCAGATCAACGTATATGAACGTGGAACTATGGGGTCATACATCTAGCTTTGTATATTAATGACATATGTGCATAAATACACAAATCATTCTTATTCTAAATACACTATAACAATCTTTCTGATTGGCTAAACCATGGAGTTAAGACAATCAGAAAGTGTGTTACTTTGAAATGTAAGATATTCTACTTATCCTAAATAACTTTGAACTATACAATATTCTACTTATCTTAAATAACTTTGAACTGTAAGATATTCTACTTATCTTAAATAACTTTGAACTGTTAGATATTCTACTTATCTTAAATAACTTTGAAATGTAAGATACTATAACTTTGAAATGTAAGATACTATAACTTTGAAATGTAAGATACTATAACTTTGAAATGTAAGATATTCTACTTATCTTAAATAACTTTGGAATGTAAGATATTCTACTTATCTTAAATAACTTTGGAATGTAAGATATTCTACTTATCTTAAAAAACTTTGGAATGCTAGATATTCTACTTATCTTAAATAACTTTGGAATGTAAGATATTCTACTTATCTTAAATAACTTTGGAATGTTAGATATTCTACTTATCTTAAATAACTTTGGAATGTAAGATATTCTACTTATCTTAAATAACTTTGGAATGTGTGGGGAAAGGGAAACCATGTGCGTTATCACATATAAGCGTGTTCTGAATGTGGTGCGGTGGTAGAGCGTCCATCCCAGATGCGGGAGGTCGGGGGGGTCGATATGCGACCGAATCATACAAATTACTTCAACAATGTTAGCGATGGCTTTATTTGGCGTTCATGATTATGGGGTAATTATCACGACCGACTCTGGTGGCAGGGTAAATGCACCACTAGTTGGTACTAACAACTTACCCAGGAAACGCCGTTATATAACTGAAAACTTTTAGTAAGCCAAGTAAAACGCCATACATATCTAGACTGTGGATATATACAAGACTCCCATCTAGTCTGACGCGGCAAATTGTTAATTGTTTACCTGGATTCTTGGAATGAATTGACGTGTGTCTGAACTCCGATTCTTAATTAAACCGTTTCCCTCGTATAGACGATTTCTGACGCCTCTGCAGCAGACGGCTTTTTGAAAACATGGCGACAAAAGAAGAAATTGCTCAAAACGAGCAATTTCTCCTTTTGTCACCAAGTTTTCAACTCTATTCAATTATTGTACTTTCATTTAAAGGGAGTTTCCATTTTTTTCGGGTATCTTTTCTAAGTCGTCTGATGCAGATTTCCTATATGAGGGAAAGGGTTAAATCGTTTGTAAAGGATTTCCTTCTGATTCCTAACCTTTCTAAAAGTAATTATATAAGCAAATTGTCTATCCTCCGACGTTCAAGTTAAACATTTTGGTAAAACGGCTGTTGCATGCTATAAACAACAGTTTTAAATATCCAAAGAAGAACGAATTATGTGTATTTGCCGTAAAGAAAAGTACGAGCCGTTTGCACAATAATTCCAATAACTTATATTCTCGTGTGAAAACTTAGGTTCTCTGGCCAGAACTTAAGTTCTCGTCTGAGATCAAAGCATATACTGACAAATTAGGTTCTAAGTTAGGATTTACCAAAGATTGAACAAACCAAAATAAATGGTAATGTCTTTCTCCCTCCCCTCTCTGTCTCTCTGTCTCTCTGTATCTGTCTCTCAGTCTCTGTCTCTCTGTCTCTCTGTCTCTGTCTCTGTCTGTCTGTCTGTCTGTCTGTCTGTCTGTCTGTCTGTCTGTCTGTCTGTCTGTCTGTCTGTCTGTCTGTCTGTCTGTCTGTCTGTCTGTCTGTCTGTCTGTCTGTCTGTCTGTCTGTCTCTGTCTCTGTCTCTGTCTCTGTCTCTGTCTGTCTCTCTCTCTCTCTCTCTCTCTCTCTCTCTCTCTCTCTCTCTCTCTCTCTCTCTCTCTCACACTCCTCTCTCTCTCTCTCTTTCTCTCTCCCTCTCTCTCTCTCCCTCTCTCTATCTCTCCCTCTTTCTCTCTTTGTCTGTTCTATCTATCTGTTTTCGTCTGTCTCCTTTTTCTCCCTTTCTCTCTGAAACGTATTATATAAAGGATGACTTGTCTATCTGTTTTCGTCTGTCTCCTTTTTCTCCCTTTCTCTCTGAAACGTATCATATAAAGGATGACTTGTCTCTCTCTCTCTCTCTGTTTTCGTCTGTCTCCTTTTTCTCCCTTTCTCTCTGAAACGTATTATATAAAGGATGACTTCTCTCTCTCTCTCTCTCTCCTCTCTCTCTCTCTCTCTCTCTCGCTCTCTCTCTCTCTCTCTCTCTCTCTCTCTCTCTCTCTCTCTCTCTCTCTCTCTCTCTCTCTCTCTCTCTCTCTCTCTCTCTCTCTCTGTCTCCTTTTTCTCCCTTTCTCTCTGAAACGTATTATATAAAGGATGACTTGTCTCTCTCTCTCTCTGTCTCTCTCTGTCTCTGTCTCTCTCTCTCTCTCTCTCTGTCTCTCTCTCTGTCTCTCTCTCTGTCTCTCTCTGTCTCTGTCTCTCTCTCTCTCTCTCTCTCTCTCTCTCTCTCTCTCTCTCTCTCTCTCTCTCTCTCTCTCTCTCTCTCTCTCTCTCTCTCTCTTTCTCTCTTTCTCTCTTTGTCTGTTCTGTCTATCTGTTTTCGTCTTCTCCGTTTCCTCCCTTTCTATCTGAAACGTTACAAGTACTTGATCAAAAATCTACGCCTCGCAGAAATATGGCATGGAATCGAGTAAAGGCACGACACAAATTCAATCGCAACTTGCAATTATTTCGGTTAACTGCTTAGAAAAGAAGCTACAGCCACAAAATGGCCAGGCAAGCAGGTATGTAAATCGAAAAAAGAAAATGCTAGTAAACCTCCCCTTCACACGAATGAAGTGATTATTTTCGTGTGGTATAAAATCATGATTAGAGACTTGCTGTTGGAAAACCAAACTTAGGTAGTTTATGACAAGTGTAGAAACGATATACATCCATGCTAGCAAATCTAAATAAAGCATACTTTTCAAGTTTTCAAGTTTTTTGAAAATTTCTGAGAATACTCATATTAATATTTAAGCGAACAATCAGAGATGGTGTTTAACGCCTTATTCAAATCTTTTCAGTGTTATCAAAGCTTTCCCTGGGTTACCAGTACTACTAGTCCATTTATCCCGACACCAGTCGGCCAGTCGTAATGCTAAGCCCACAACCCTGTGCGCCAAGAAAGGCAGCCATTATTATCATTTGTGAAAGCTTTGGTATAACCCGTCCGGATTATCGGACCCGTAACCTCCCGCACTCAATGCGGTCTAGCGGAGAATCGGACTGACCGGGTGCACGGAATGAATATAATCTACACTGCTCGCAAATGACCGTAGGTTGTTTTCCAGTAGAACAACTCGTTTTGATTGCCAGAGATGTATATAGCTTTCACTATGATGTCCAATTGAGTGCTGTCATACCAATGATGAAAGCGCGGTAGTAACTTCCAAGGGAATGACATAATAAAGTACGGTGGATTAGTTAGTTTTGACAGCTCTAATTTGTTATTCATTACCAAATGATATCTGTACTGAGCGGCGGGTCATCTAAATACATGACTTCACGATATACACTATGCTAATAGACTATATCGAGGGCTTGGCGTGAAACGGTTGTAACTAAAATTGGTATTTTGTTACCAAGGTTAATCACCTCGCCATAAAGTCTTAAAAAGCGTTAAATCATTTTTCTTGGTAAATAATGGAAATTTAGGTGCCATTGCTCGTTCTGAGCAATGGCACCTAAATTTGCATTGTTTACAAAGGGGTCAAAATTGCCCCTAAACCAGGGTTTTCGAAATAGGTTTTAGTTTCAACCGTTTCACGCCAAGCCCTCGATATATTTACTGCGCTTGTGTCAGGATAGACTAACAAGCATACAAGTTTAGGTATTGATACTCTATATTGGTAGTAAAGGTTGAACAAAACATGAATAAAAGTAACTTCTTGTAAAATGGTGATTTCGTTTCATCTTTACTTCATTATCAGTGTGCCCTAGTTCTTTTCTTTTTCTGCTAGCTCTAAGCACCGCAGTAACATAGTACTTTTGCAGAAATAATGAAAGAACTGGGGGGAAAGGAGATAATACTAAACAGTTTAATTTTATCTTATTCTGTATGCGAATTTAACGAGCCTTTCAACACGAAACCCGACATGAGGAAAATTGGCGAACAGCGAAGATCCAGATCGGGATCTTTAATGTTCGTTATCTTGAGATCGCTAGGGAACCCTAAACGGATATCTCAGTATGAAATAAGATGCATCGGTGACATGGTTGTTGTTAGAGCGTCCGCACCGAGAACGGGAGAACAGGATTCGATCCCCCTTTTTAATCATACTACACACATTAAAGCGATTGAACTCCAGACACCCAACTGTCGATAAAAAAAAATCCAATTTTAAGAAAATAAGTGTTGTTTTTGTATTTGGGGCATTAACACACTGACATATTACATACCCCTATAATCGGTGAGATTTTCTTGTTTTCGATACTTTTTCCATCGCAAATTCTACCCTGTCAGTAACGGCGTAAGTATTTTTAAATAGGAAACCGGGACAATTGAAAACGACTCAAGTTCACTTTATTGATAAAAAACGATACATTTTCTACCCTGGTTTTACTTGGATAACATAAAGAATAACATTTAGGGCGAATTCGATTTTTTTTTTTTTTTTTTTTTTTTCCATGCCATCTTGGTTTCAGTCGCTTTAACATGTACTTGAGGTTGCCGGAATAGCACTACGACTGATGTCAGTCTAACAATACAAGCTATACTGGTAATTACAGAGGGAAAGTCTTGACAATTGCATAAAACATCATGTGAGCCAGTGCATGAGAAAATGTACCCGTTTGCATTTCTGGTTCAGATCAACAAGGTCACCTGCTCAGCCTGATCAGAACGTATGCAAGTTGACATACATATATGTTTACAAGCTTGTGTAAGTTATACGTGAGCAGTGTAAATCTGTATTAGATTTTGCGGTTGCAGATGCGTATCTGGATATATACTGTTCGCATCAGCCAACTCATGCTCTGGCTCATTTAACCCTTTCCCTCATATAGACGCTTTCTGACGCCTCTGCAGCAGACGGCTTTTTGAAAACATAGTGACAAAAGGAGAAATTGCACAAAAAGTGCAATTTCTCCTTTTGCCACAATGTTTTCCACTTTTCGTCATAGGCTATCCATTCAGTTATAGAGATTTTCTATTGTTTGACAAAATACGTTCAAAGTCGTCTGCTGCAGAATTGTCGTATGAGGGAAAGGGTTAAGCTAACTTTAATAGTATGATGTATATAGTAATGACTTGTAATGAATGCGCATGAACGTGGCTCGTACAAGAACAAACAGTTGTCTATATATTCTAACTACATGAGCCTTTCCACGAGAAAACCAACACTATTATGGCATCTGATTAATGTATCGACCCGATCAGCCTGCGCACTCTGCGCTGGCTAGTCCGGGCCGACACATTCCGTCTCAAAGGGGATAGAGGTATAGAGTAATGATTCCTGAAATAGAAAATCCACAGGAGGCGAAAAGTAGATGTCCGGGTAAGTCTGCGTGGCATGCTTAGGCTGATCCGGGTTGAAACGTTACGAGTCCACAATGTTGGTTTTATCGTGGGACGGCTCATATTTCAACTACATATACTTGTTCTTCTAATAAGCTTTCAAAACTGTATCAAGGAATAAGTTAACGAAATACACTTTTTGCATGACAAATCTCACCTGATGATATCTGTACATAGCGGGTTGTAAGCATAAGGGTCTTATCCAAACCAGTCCGAACACACATGGTTGCTAATGACAACAACGCTCCAATACACATGAACAAGCAGCCCCCGCCATAGAGCAGACATGCAATCTGCCACGCTGTCACTGGTATATTTCCAAAACCGTATCTGCCACCGTAAAAACCACACGTCCGTGAAGATGACACTGTATATTTTGGTTTTAAACAAAACGCATAAATCCCAAAAGCGTTCACGTAATTAGGATGGGCATACCATTCCGGTTGAAGGAAACAGAAAGAGCACGTGACGGCGACAAGAATGGATAGTAAGATCCAAATATACTGTACGTACGTCATATTACCATACAGTCTGTGTATATCCAGTCATAAACTCGTATTCTCGAATATTTCTTCACTAATATTACTTTCTTTCTTACAAAAGTACTTATACCCGATGAATTAACATTTGACTATCCAACTGTACAAAAGTGTTTATCTACAACCGATTGCTGACATTTTTCATAAGTGCTCAACATGTTTCGTATATATCACAGAAAAAGCCACAAGAGAACGCTTCAAAACTAGCTACGAATACTAAACTAGACCATATTTCGTAACAAGTCGACCTTTATTGGCAGACAATTATTGCGTAAGCGCGGTGAAATTGCCTACAACAAACGTATTATTGACACATTAAATCACTCGTCATTCCATATACAATGATATATGATTCTATATACTTAATGGACTTCTCCAATAAATAGCATGTAGCAACAGTTTTATAATCGTCACATTATCTTGTTTTCCACTTTAACAATCGATATAACATTCACGTTTCCGCACCTTCTGTTTTATAATCAAATCTGTTCCAGGTTAAATAAAACAGAAGTCAGTTCGCAGCAGTGATAAAAAAATGAAAACCTGCATCATTACATCCTCTGTTAAACAGACAATTGCAAAAAAACTAAACCACAAACTATGTTTTTTTCTAACAATCTCATATTGTATCTTAAAAATAAATCACATGTTTAACTTGACCGTATATTTCACGGGTTGAATTCCCAATATGCACGTAATCACAAAAATATCATGGGATTGTTACAGCGTAAAAGACAGACTTGATCGTTTCTAGTGCAACAAGATTTTGATTGACATATTTAATATCCTTGTTAAAGTCATAGAAATTCTTATTCAAGAAGCATATGTTTCATCCACTATGTCAAAGCACGTCAATTCTGCTTGAAGAATTACACTCGTTTTTTATCCAATCAGCTATTGATAATTTGAGAATGATTGCTCGAATCAGCCAATCAGCCAATCAAAGTGCACTTATAGGTTCGCATGGTCTTCCAGATAACGATAACTGAACGTAACAATGTAAGTTTCGAGTACTTATCTATATTCCAAGGCCTTGGTGAAAATCTACATGATTACTTGTCACTTCAGACCATTTCCATTGTGATAGATCCTGATAATGAAAACAATATGTGTACAATAATATATATTAACACGTTTCCATTAAATCGCAAACGGTGCTAACCCAAAAAACGTTATCTCATCACAAAGATAAAAAAATATATTAGCAACAAAAACAAATGGAAAGAGTATAACAACTATGATGAAATAATCAACAAGTTATCAAGCGCTCTGATGTAATGTCCAATTGGACAATTGTTCACTGTAACAGACAGATCCTCACTGGACACAAATACTGTCCCGGGATCAATTACTTTCTATATGTTAATTCGCTCTTCCTTATCCCCCTTTCTCTATTTATTAAAACACCTATTCACAAGAAAATTTACTCAGAAACTAAAACATGAAGTAGCATTTTCCTAGCACTTCTTCTATACGATACAATACGAAATTAGTTTGAAACGTAATAAATATTCCACACTCAATTGAACTATAGAATATACAACGATTTGTTTCTCTCGCTTTTACTATTTTGTTCAGAGACAAACAAAAAAAATCTAATTCTAATTCGATAAGTTTTGTATTGTTTTTCAAAGTAAGCGGGTTCAAAACATTGCCAATCCGAGTTGATAAAATCAAACGGTAGTCCCTTATTCACATCACATCTGTCCGTAAAGATCTAATAGCCAATTCGAGGCTTAAATAACTACTAACAGGGTTTTCTTAGTACCCTGGGAATCCAAACTCTTAAAATAATTTATATAACCATGTAAATCCAATATAAATCAGACAATACGCATATAAAGATGCGAATCATAGATACAAGTTTCCCCCTCTCTCTGATAAATAGACAAGCAGGTTTCTCTATATGTTATTTCCCCCCACAAACAGAGAATGTATGATAAGAGCTGAACGACATGGCCTACTAAAATAGTATCGGATTGGAATTCCCAGACTTTTATTCCATGTACAGGACACCACTTATACCACGCTGGACTTACCCTGGGAGTATTCTACCGCGCTGTAAACCAATTTTCCCCCCCGAATCAAATAAATAGATTTGTATTCCTGTTCCGTAGTTTAAATGGAATGCACTATAGTATGTATTTGAGCTGCGTTTTGGTGGTTCGTGGCGTCTTTCTAACTTTCTAGTTTGGCTTCGTTTTAAGTAAAATGTCGTAAAATTAGTAAGCCTATATTACTATGTATGGCAAAGAGTTAAAAATAAGACTTTCTTGCGTATAAACGGACAGGGAAGGCTTTAACGCTTTCCCACTTGTAGACGAATTTTGACGCATCTGCAGCAGGCGACTTTTGAAAACAATGTGGCAAAGGACAAATTGCACATAATGAGCAATTTATCTATTTGCCACACTGTTTTCAACTTAATTCAAGAAAAATATTTTCATTTTTCGAGGTTTTTCCATAGTTTTTCCTAGATGTTTTCAAAGTCGTCTGCTGCAAAAATTGTTGTATGTGGGATAGGGTTAATGAGACTATATGGATGTACACGCTTATCTGAGTTTCATTACTGTTCACAACAGGCAAAACTCCACAAACCGCTTAACACGGCCCATTTGATATAATACCTTTCACTTGTTTCAACAATCTTAGATGCATTTACATGCTATTTTAGAAAGTTTTGTTTTCCCTTTTCAATGTTTAGTCTGAGTTTTATATATTTGTCGTGATTGTCTACCATTTCGCTCAGACATTAGAAATAAAATGGCTCATCAACTCATCAAGTAACATATCAATACTACGTGCCGGTCTGTGTCATTGTTAAAATCTCTGTAAATGGAGCTATAATACCTAAAAACAAGTTTAAAAAAATTGTGACAAAAGTGAAAAGGTCTCATCATGAGCACATGTTCCCTTATTTCAAAATAATTTCAAAAGCTGCAGAAGCGTCATAAAGCGCCTGTATGTGGGAAAGGGTTAACACTATCTGCAAGTTTACTCGTACCACAATGCAGTAAAACATATACCTGCAGATTTATTGAATATTTATAACCTTTACACCGAGAAGTAACCCGGATTCTCTCAGGAATACCTGTCCTGATTGTTGACAGGACGTCACGGCTGTGTATTGGTAGAGCGTTAACCCCGAGAACGGGAGGTCGTGGATCCGATCCCCGATCGGATCATACAAAATACTTAAACAAATGGTCGCAATGGCTTTCTCTCCTCGACACTCAGGATTATTTAGTTAACATTACGACTGACTTGATGTTATTAGGACAATCGGGCATTTACTGATCACCTACCCAAGAAACACCGTGCTAAAAACGAGGGAATAACGTTGAAAGCGCCATTTAATATCATATACACAAACAATCAAATCATTGCCGGAATAATTTCATATACATAGATCTCCCTGCGATTATGCCGATTTCGCTTTTGAGCCTTGTCCATGAAAACCAACTAAGGGATGTTACGGATAAGTGTAGATACAGATTTGTCTGTTTATTCATTCATTGTGTTCTGAGATTCCTTGAAATCTTTTTAGCTAATTGGATAAAGATGCATATAGCGACGAGAGGCTGCACAGGTTGATCTAGATCTACACTGCTCGTTAATGCCCAGGTATTGGTTTTCCTGTAGCAAACTCGTGTTTCCGTATGTCTGTTTACGACTATACCAATATAAATTTCATCTTTTTTTCGCATTATTTTCTATGCGGTCTCAATGTGATAATTGAGAATGTTGAGGTGAATTAGAGAAATGAGCCGTCCCGCGAGAAAACCAACATTGTGGACTTTGCGTAATGTATCGACCCCGGATCAGCCTAAGCATGCCCCGCAGGCTTACCCGGATAGACACTTTTCGCCTCCGGTGGATTTTCTGTTTCAGGAATCATTTCTCTATACCTTTATCCCCCTGAGACGGAATGTTTCGGCCCGGATCAGTCTACGCGAATAGCGCAGGCTTATCTGGGTCGACACATTACGCAGAGGCCATAATGTTGGTTTTCTCGCGGGACGGCACTAATAGATGTGTGTTACAGGAGCGTAAACATTAGTCTGTAACGGGGATACGGGTAAATGGAACACGGAGAGCGGGTTCTAGTTAAGTATAGTGCAAACGTTATTTTGTAATTACAATATACCTCTATAAAATACAAGTATTACCTCTTTTTCACTCGAAGACGCATCATCTATAGCAGACGACGTTTGAAAACATTGTGGCAAAAAGGAGATATTATTGCTCATGATGAACACTTTCTTCCTGTGCCACAATGTTTTCAAGTCCGTTCATTTGTACTTTAAAATGCACGTATAGACCTTTTTTTTCTTTTTTTAACTAAATGTTTTCAAAGTCGTCTGCTGAAAATGTGTTGTAAGTTGGAAAAGGTGAAGCACATTAATTAATAATTAATGAATACAGAATTAATACAATAGAGATAGAAAGGTTTTGTCATTATATTAGATTTTATGGTACATTCGTTAGTTCGTTAAGCGAAGTTGAAACAAAGTATCAAATATACTCGATATTTTCATGACAATAGACATAAAGTTGAGCTGAGTTTTGAACCTGTGGTACATACGTCAAGTCACGCCCAACCGGCTTTTTGTCCGCATATTGTGTCGAAATAAACCCTTTATAAACAATTTCTCCTTTTGTCACAATGATTTCAACTCTAATCTAAAGTAAAACTTTTATATAAAGAGATTTCCCATATTTTTGTAGAGATTATTTTAACCCTTTCCCCCATACGACAATTTATGCAGCAGACGACTTTGAACATTTTTTGTAAAAAAGTAGAAAATCTCCATAATTGAATGGATAACCTATGACTAAAAGTGGAAAACATTGTGGCAAAAGGAGAAATTGCACGTTTTGTGCAATTTCTTCTTTTGTCACTATGTTTTCAAATAGCCATCTGCTGCAGAGGCGTCAGAAAGCGTCTATATGAGGGAAAGGGTTAAAGTCGTATGATTCAGATTTCTTTTATGAGGGAAAGAATTAAGATTATTTCTAGTCGCATACTGTGGAATATGTTATCTATACGTAACGCAGCTCATTCGTTACTTCCTTTATGCGAACATACTTTAGAATCTATTGGAGAACTAATGAATAAACAATTGGAATAATTATCTAGTAATTGAAATGCGCCAGATAAATAGAGGTCTCGTCTCTTCTCTGTTCCTGGCATCACGTAAATGTGAGTGCCGCGCCATATCATTTTAGGACTTATTGACTGTTCCTGGCATCACGTAAATGTGAGTGCCGCGCCATATCATTTTAGGACTTATTGACTGTTCCTGGCATCACGTAAATGTGAGTGCCGCGCCATATCATTTTAGGTCTTATTGACTGTTCCTGGCATCACGTAAATGTGAGTGCCGCGCCATATAATAATTCTGGGTCTTATTGACTGTTCGTGAGGGTATCATATGAGCCATCTCACGAGAAAACAAACATTATGGACTCTGCGTAATGTATCGACCCAGATCAGCCTGCGCAGCCTAATCCGGGCCGACACATTCCGTCTCAGGGGGATAGAGGTATAAATTAATGATTCCTGAAACAGAAAATCCAGAGGAGGCGAACATTGTCTGTCCGGGTTATCCTGCGCACCATGCTAAGGCTGATCCGGGTCGATGATTTACGCAGAGTCCACAATGTTGGTTTTCTCGCGGGACGGCTCATATACAGGTAAATTGGCGTAAAACAAAATGGACTCAGGCCTAGTTTTGTGTCAGAATATGAACAAAGGATTAGATTACAAGTGGACAGGTGACTCTGGTAAAAATGTGCGTATGCACTGGCTCATCTGCGTCTTTACGATACGTATATGCATTAAGATGAGGCTGATATACTTAGTGGGACTGAGCTTTCAATAATATATCGTAAGCTAAAGCTGAGACTTTACATGCAGACAGACGAGACTGTCACATACGAGTCTTCACTGTACGCAGACACTGTCGCATATGAGTCTTCACTGTAAGCAGACGATGTCACATCTCAGTCTTCACTGTACGCATACACTGTCACATATGAGTCTTCACTGTACGCATACACTGTCACATATGAGTCTTCACTGTACGCATACACTGTCACATCTGAGTCTTCACTGTACACGGACTCTGTCACATCGGAGTCTTTACTGTACGCATACACTGTCACATCTCAGTCTTCACTGTACACGGACTCTGTCACATCGGAGTCTTAACTGTACGCATACACTGTCACATCTCAGTCTTCAGTGTACGCAGACACTGTTACATCTGAGTCTTCACTGTACGCAGACACTGTTACATCTTAGTCTTCACTGTACGCAGACACTGTCACATCTGAGTCTTCACTGTACGCAGACACCGTCACATCTCAGTCCTCACTGTACGCGGACACTGTCACATCTCAGTATTCACTGTACGCAGACAATGTCACATCTGAGTCTTCATTGTACGCAGACACTGTTACATCTGAGTCTTCACTGTACGCAGACACTGTTACATCTGAGTCTTCACTGTACGCAGACACTGTCACATCTCAGTCTTCACTTTACGCAGACTCTGTCACATCTGAGTCTTCACTGTACGCAGACACTGTCACATCTGAGTCTTCATTGTACGCAGACACTGTCACATCTGAGTCTTCATTGTACGCAGACACTGTTACATCTGAGTCTTCACTGTACGCAGACACTGTCACATCTCAGTCTTCATTGTACGCAGACACTGTCACATCTCAGTCTTCACTGTACGCAGACACTGTTACATCTGAGTCTTCACTGTACGCAGACACTGTTACATCTGAGTCTTCACTGTACGCGGACACTGTCACATATGAGTCTTCACTGCACACAGACACTGTCACATATGAGTCTTCACTGTACACAGACACTGTCACATCTAGGTCTTCACTGTACACAGACACTGTCACATCTCAGTCTTCACTGTACGCAGACAGTGTCACATCTGAGTCTTCACTGTAAACAGACACTGTCACATCTGAGTCTTCACTGTACACATACAATGTCACATCTCAGTCTTCACTGTACGCATACACAGTCAAATATGAGTCTTCACTGTACGCATATACTGTCACATATGAGTCTTCACTGTACGCATACACTGTCACATCTCAGTCTTCACTGTACGCATACACTGTCACATATGAGTCTTCACTGTACGCAGACACTGTCACAAAAGAGTCTTCACTGTACGCATACACTGTCACATCTGAGTCTTCACTGTACGCAGACACTGTCACATCTCAATCTTCACTGTACGCAGACACTGTCACATCTCAGTCTTCACTCTACGCATACACTGTCACATATGAGTCTTCATTGTACACAGACACTGTCACATATGAGTCTTCACTGTAGGCAGACACTGTCACATCTAAGTCTTCACTGTACACAGACACTGTCACATCTCAGTCTTCACTGTACGCAGACACTGTCACATCTGAGTCTTCACTGTACGCAGACACTGTAACATCTGAGTCTTCATTGTACGCATACAATGTCACATCTCAGTCTTCATTGTACGCATACAATGTCAAATATGAGTCTTCACTGTACGCAGATACTGTCAAATATGAGTCTTCACTGTACGCATACACTGTTACATATGAGTCTTCACTGTACGCATACACTGTCACATCTCAGTCTTCACTGTACGCATACACTGTCGCATATGAGTCTTCACTGTACGCAGACACTGTCACATCTCAGTCTTCACTGTACACATACACTGTCACATCTCAGTCTTCACTGTACGCAGACACTGTCACATCTCAGTCTTCACTGTACGCATACACTGTCACATATGAGTCTTCACTGTACGCATACACTGTCACATATGAGTCTTCACTGTACGCATACACTGTCACATCTCAGTCTTCACTGTACGCATACACTGTCAGATATGAGTCTTCACTGTACGCAGACACTGTCACATATGAGTCTTCACTGTACGCATACACTGTCACATCTCAGTCTTTACTGTACGCAGACAATGTACAAATACAGTTACGCCACCTGAACCTCTTATTGCTGTTTGTTTTTAGGTCTGTGAAAATTGGTTATGTTTAACTGCCCAAGTTTCATTCAGTCCAATAATATCAATACTATCATAGTCCCCACTGTACGCAGACAATGTCACATATGAGTCCTCACTGTACGCAGACAATGTCACATCTAAGTCTTCACTGTACACAGACACTGTCACATATGAGTCTTCACTTTACGCAGACAGTGTCACATCTCAGTCTTCACTGTACGCAGACAATGTCACATCTGAGTCTTCACTGTACACAGACAGTGTCACATCTCAGTCTTCACTGTACACAGACAATGTCACATCTGAGTCTTCACTGTACGCGGACACTGTCACATATGAGTCTTCACTTTACGCAGACAGTGTCACATCTCAGTCTTCACTGTACACAGACAGTGTCACATCTGAGTCTTCACTGTACACAGACAATGTCACATCTGAGTCTTCACTGTACGCGGACACTGTCACATATGAGTCTTCACTTTACGCAGACAGTGTCACATCTCAGTCTTCACTGTACGCATTCACTGTCACATCTGAGGCTTCATTGTACACAGACACTGTCACATATGAGTCTTCACTGTACGCGGACACTGTCACATCTCAGTATTCACTGTACGCAGACACTGTCACATCTGAGTCTTCAATGTACGCGGACACTGTCACATATGAGTCTTCATTGTACACAGACAATGTCACATCTCAGTTTTCACTGTACGCAGACACTGTCACATATGAGTCTTCATTGTACACAGACACTGTCACATCTCAGTCTTCACTGAACGCATACGTTGTCACATATGAGTCTTCACTATACGCAGACACTGTCACATCTCAGTTTTCACAGTACGCGGACAATGTCACATCTCAGTCTTCACTGTACGCAGACGCTGTAACATCTCAGTCTTCACAGTACGCGGACAATGTCACATCTCAGTCTTCACTGTACGCAGACACTGTTACATCTCAGTCTTCACTGAACGCAGATACTGTCACATATGAGTCTTCACTGTACACAGACACTGTCACATCTGAATCTTCACTGTACACAGACACTGTCACATCTCAGTCTTCACTGTACGCAGACAATGTCACGTCTGAGTCTTCATTGTACACAGACACTGTCACGTATGAGTCTTCACTGTACGCAGACACTGTCACATATGAGTCTTCACTGTACGCAGACACTGTCACATATGAGTCTTCACTGTACGCAGACACTGTCACATATGAGTGCTCACTGTACGTAGACAATGTCACATCTCAGTCTTCATTGTACACAGACACTGTCACATATCAGTCTTCACTGTACGCAGACACTGTCACATATGAGTCTTCCCTGTACGCAGACACTGTCACATCTGAGTCTTCACTGTAAACAGACACTGTCACATCTGAGTCTTCACTGTACGCATACACTGTCACATATGAGTCTTCACTGTACGCATACACTGTCATATCTGAGTCTTCACTGTACACAGACACTGTCACATATGAGTCTTCACTTTACGCAGACAGTGTCACATCTCAGTCTTCACTGTACGCATTCACTGTCACATCTGAGGCTTCATTGTACACAGACACTGTCACATATGAGTCTTCACTGTACGCGGACACTGTCACATCTCAGTACTCACTGTACGCAGACACTGTCATGAGTCTTCACTTTACGCAGACAGTGTCACATCTCAGTCTTCACCGTACGCATTCACTGTCACAACTGAGGCTTCTTTGTACACAGACACTGTCACATATGAGTCTTCACTGTACGCAGACACTGTCACATCTCAGTCTTCACTGTACGCAGACACTGTCACATATGAGTCTTCACTGTACGCGGACAATGTCACATATGAGTCTTCACTGTACACAGACACTGTCACATATGAGTCTTCACTGTACGCAGACACTGTCACATATGAGTCTTTCACTGTACGCAGACACTGTCATATCTGAGTCTTCACTGTACACAGACACTGTCACATATGAGTCTTCACTGTACACAGACACTGTCACATCTGAGGCTTAACTGTACACAGACACTGTCACATCTCAGTATTCACTGAACGCAGACAATGTCACATCACTGTCACATATGAGTCTTCACTGTACACAGACACTGTCACATATCAGTCTTCACTGTACGCATACACTGTCACATATGAGTATTCACTGTACGCAGACAATGTCACATCTCAGTCTTAACTGTACGCAGACAATGTCACATATCAGTCTTCACTGTACGCATACAATGTCACATCTGAGTCTTCACTGTACGCAGACACTGTCATGAGTCTTCACTTTACGCAGACAGTGTCACATCTCAGTCTTCACTGTACGCATTCACTGTCACAACTGAGGCTTCTTTGTACACAGACACTGTCACATATGAGTCTTCAATGTACGCAGACACTGTCACATATGAGTCTTCACTGTACGCAGACACTGTCACATCTGAGTCTTCAATGTACGCAGACACTGTCACAATGAGTCTTCATTGTACGCAGACACTGTCACATATGAGTCTTCATTGTACACAGACAATGTCACATCTCAGTTTTCACTGTACGCATACACTGTTACATATGAGTCTTCACTGTACGCAGACACTGTCACATCTCAGTCTTCACAGTACGCGGACACTGTCACATCTCAGTCTTCACTGTACGGAGACAATTTCACATTTCAGTCTTCACTGTACGCAGACACTGTCACATATGATTCTTCACTGTACGTAGACACCGTCACATCTCAGTCTTCACTGTACGCAGACAATGTCACATCTCGGTCTTCACTGTACACAGACAATTTCACATCTAAGTCTTTACTGTACGCAGACACTTTCACATCTCAGTCTTCACTGTACGCAGACAATGTCACATCTGAGTCTTCACTGTACGCAGACAATGTCACATCTGAGTCTTCACTGTACGCAGACACTGTCACATATGAGTCTTCACTGTACGCAGACAATGTCACATCTCAGTCTTCACTGTACGCAGACAATGTCACATCTGAGTCTGCACTGTACGTGGACACTGTCACATCTGAGTCTTCACTGTACGCAGACACTGTCACATATGAGTCTTCATTGTACGCAGACACTGTCACATATTTGTCTTCACTGTACGCAGACACTGTCACATATGAGTCTTTATTGTATACAAGCAATGTCACATATCAGTCTTCACTGTACGCATACACTGTCACATCTCAGTCTTCACTGTACACAGACACTGTCACATCTGAGTCTTCACTGTACGCAGACACTGTCACATCTGAGTCTTCACTGTATGCAGAATATGTCACATCTCAGTCTTCACTGTACGCATACAGTGTCACATCTCAGTCTTCACTGTACGCGTTCACTGTCACATATGAGGCTTCATTGTACACAGACACTGTCACATATGAGTCTTCACTGTACGCGAACACTGTCACATCTCAGTATTCACTGTACGCAGACACTGTCACATCTGAGTCTTCAATGTACGCAGACACTGTCACATATGAGTCTTCATTGTACACAGACAATGTCACATCTCAGTTTTCACTGTACGCAGACACTGTCACATATGAGTCTTCATTGTACACAGACACTGTCACATATCAGTCTTCACTGAACGCATACGTTGTCACATATGAGTCTTCACTATACGCAGACACTGTCACATCTCAGTCTTCACAGTACGCGGACAATGTCACATCTCAGTCTTCACTGTACGCAGACGCTGTAACATCTCAGTCTTCACAGTACGCGGACAATGTCACATCTCAGTCTTCACTGTACGCAGACACTGTTACATCTCAGTCTTCACTGAACGCAGATACTGTCACATATGAGTCTTCACTGTACACAGACACTGTCACATCTGAATCTTCACTGTACACAGACACTGTCACATCTCAGTTTTCACTGTACGCAGACAATGTCACGTCTGAGTCTTCATTGTACACAGACACTGTCACATATGAGTCTTCACTGTACGCAGACACTGTCACATATGAGTCTTCACTGTACGCAGACACTGTCACATATGAGTCTTCACTGTACGCAGACACTGTCACATATGAGTGCTCACTGTACGTAGACAATGTCACATCTCAGTCTTCATTGTACACAGACACTGTCACATATCAGTCTTCACTGTACGCAGACACTGTCACATATGAGTCTTCCCTGTACGCAGACACTGTCACATCTGAGTCTTCACTGTAAACAGACACTGTCACATCTGAGTCTTCACTGTACGCATACACTGTCACATATGAGTCTTCACTGTACGCATACACTGTCATATCTGAGTCTTCACTGTACACAGACACTGTCACATATGAGTCTTCACTTTACGCAGACAGTGTCACATCTCAGTCTTCACTGTACGCATTCACTGTCACATCTGAGGCTTCATTGTACACAGACACTGTCACATATGAGTCTTCACTGTACGCAGACACTGTCACATCTCAGTCTTCACTGTACGCAGACACTGTCACATATGAGTCTTCACTGTACGCGGACAATGTCACATATGAGTCTTCACTGTACACAGACACTGTCACATATGAGTCTTCACTGTACGCAGACACTGTCACTTATGTGTCTTTCACTGTACGCAGACACTGTCATATCTGAGTCTTCACTGTACACAGACACTGTCACATATGAGTCTTCACTGTACACAGACACTGTCACATCTGAGTCTTCACTGTACACAGACACTGTCACATCTCAGTCTTCACTGAACGCAGACAATGTCACATCACTGTCACATATGAGTCTTCACTGTACACAGACACTGTCACATATCAGTCTTCACTGTACGCACACACTGTCACATATGAGTCTTCACTGTACGCAGACAATGTCACATCTCAGTCTTAACTGTACGCAGACAATGACACATCTCAGTCTTCACTGTACCCATACAATGTCACATCTGAGTCTTCACTGTACGCAGACACTGTCATGAGTCTTCACTTTACGCAGACAGTGTCACATCTCAGTCTTCACTGTACGCATTCACTGTCACAACTGAGGCTTCTTTGTACACAGACACTGTCACATATGAGTCTTCCCTGTACGCAGACACTGTCATATCTGAGTCTTCACTGTACACAGACACTGTCACATCTGAGTCTTCACTGTACACAGACACTGTCACATCTCAGTCTTCACTGAACGCAGACAATGTCACATCACTGTCACATATGAGTCTTCACTGTACACATACACTGTCACATATGAGTCTTCACTGTACGCAGACACTGTCACATATGAGTGTTCAATGTACGCAGACAATGTCACATCTCAGTCTTCCTTGTACACAAACACTGTCATATATGAGTATTCACTGTACGCATACACTGTCACATATGAGTCTTCACTGTACGCAGACAATGTCACATCTCAGTCTTGACTGTACGCAGACAATGTCACATCTGAGTCTTCACTGTACGCAGACACTGTCATGAGTCTTCACTTTACGCAGACAGTGCCACATCTCAGTCTTTACTGTACGCATTCACTGTCACAACTGAGGCTTCTTTGTACACAGACACTGTCACATATGAGTCTTCAATGTACGCAGACACTGTCACATATGAGTCTTCACTGTACGCAGACACTGTCACATCTGAGTCTTCGATGTACGCAGACACTGTCACATATGAGTCTTCATTGTACGCAGACACTGTCACATATGAGTCTTCATTGTACACAGACAATGTCACATCTCAGTTTTCACTGTACGCATACACTGTCACATATGAGTCTTCACTGTACGCAGACACTGTCACATCTCAGTCTTCACAGTACGCGGACACTGTCACATCTCAATCTTCACTGTACGCAGACAATTTCACATTTCAGTCTTCACTGTACGTAGACACTGTCACATATGATTCTTCACTGTACGCAGACACCGTCACATCTCAGTCCTCACTGTACGCGGACACTGTCACATCTCAGTATTCACTGTACGCAGACAATGTCACATCTGAGTCTTCACTGTACACAGACAATGTCACATCTCAGTCTTCACTGTACGCAGACACTTTCACATCTCAGTCTTCACTGTACGCAGACAATGTCACATCTGAGTCTTCACTGTACGCAGACAATGTCACATCTGAGTCTGCACTGTACACGGACACTGTCACATCTCAGTCTTCACTGTACGCATACACTGTCACATATGAGTCTTCATTGTACAAAGACACTGTTACATCTCAGTCTTCACTGTACGCATACACTGTCACATATGACTCTTCACTGTACGCAGACACTGTCACTTATTTGTCTTCACTGTACGCAGACACTGTCACATATGAGTCTTTATTGTATACAAGCAATGTCACATCTCAGTCTTCACTGTATGCATACACTGTCACATCTCAGTCTTCACTGTACACAGACACTGTCACATCTCAGTCTTCACTGTACGCAGACACTGTCACATATGAGTCTTCAATGTACGCAGACACTGTCACATATGAGTCTTCATTGTACGCATACACTGTCACATCTGAGGCTTCATTGTACACAGACACTGTCACATATGAGTCTTCACTGTACGCAGACACTGTCACATCTCAGTCTTCACTGTACGCAGACACTGTCACATATGAGTCTTCACTGTACGCGGACAATGTCACATATGAGTCTTCACTGTACACAGACACTGTCACATATGAGTCTTCACTGTACGCAGACACTGTCACTTATGTGTCTTTCACTGTACGCAGACACTGTCATATCTGAGTCTTCACTGTACACAGACACTGTCACATATGAGTCTTCACTGTACACAGACACTGTCACATCTGAGTCTTCACTGTACACAGACACTGTCACATCTCAGTCTTCACTGAACGCAGACAATGTCACATCACTGTCACATATGAGTCTTCACTGTACACAGACACTGTCACATATCAGTCTTCACTGTACGCACACACTGTCACATATGAGTCTTCACTGTACGCAGACAATGTCACATCTCAGTCTTAACTGTACGCAGACAATGACACATCTCAGTCTTCACTGTACCCATACAATGTCACATCTGAGTCTTCACTGTACGCAGACACTGTCATGAGTCTTCACTTTACGCAGACAGTGTCACATCTCAGTCTTCACTGTACGCATTCACTGTCACAACTGAGGCTTCTTTGTACACAGACACTGTCACATATGAGTCTTCCCTGTACGCAGACACTGTCATATCTGAGTCTTCACTGTACACAGACACTGTCACATCTGAGTCTTCACTGTACACAGACACTGTCACATCTCAGTCTTCACTGAACGCAGACAATGTCACATCACTGTCACATATGAGTCTTCACTGTACACATACACTGTCACATATGAGTCTTCACTGTACGCAGACACTGTCACATATGAGTGTTCAATGTACGCAGACAATGTCACATCTCAGTCTTCCTTGTACACAAACACTGTCATATATCAGTCTTCACTGTACGCATACACTGTCACATATGAGTCTTCACTGTACGCAGACAATGTCACATCTCAGTCTTGACTGTACGCAGACAATGTCACATCTGAGTCTTCACTGTACGCAGACACTGTCATGAGTCTTCACTTTACGCAGACAGTGCCACATCTCAGTCTTTACTGTACGCATTCACTGTCACAACTGAGGCTTCTTTGTACACAGACACTGTCACATATGAGTCTTCAATGTACGCAGACACTGTCACATATGAGTCTTCACTGTACGCAGACACTGTCACATCTGAGTCTTCGATGTACGCAGACACTGTCACATATGAGTCTTCATTGTACGCAGACACTGTCACATATGAGTCTTCATTGTACACAGACAATGTCACATCTCAGTTTTCACTGTACGCATACACTGTCACATATGAGTCTTCACTGTACGCAGACACTGTCACATCTCAGTCTTCACAGTACGCGGACACTGTCACATCTCAATCTTCACTGTACGCAGACAATTTCACATTTCAGTCTTCACTGTACGTAGACACTGTCACATATGATTCTTCACTGTACGCAGACACCGTCACATCTCAGTCCTCACTGTACGCGGACACTGTCACATCTCAGTATTCACTGTACGCAGACAATGTCACATCTGAGTCTTCACTGTACACAGACAATGTCACATCTCAGTCTTCACTGTACGCAGACACTTTCACATCTCAGTCTTCACTGTACGCAGACAATGTCACATCTGAGTCTTCACTGTACGCAGACAATGTCACATCTGAGTCTGCACTGTACACGGACACTGTCACATCTCAGTCTTCACTGTACGCATACACTGTCACATATGAGTCTTCATTGTACAAAGACACTGTTACATCTCAGTCTTCACTGTACGCATACACTGTCACATATGACTCTTCACTGTACGCAGACACTGTCACTTATTTGTCTTCACTGTACGCAGACACTGTCACATATGAGTCTTTATTGTATACAAGCAATGTCACATCTCAGTCTTCACTGTATGCATACACTGTCACATCTCAGTCTTCACTGTACACAGACACTGTCACATCTCAGTCTTCACTGTACGCAGACACTGTCACATATGAGTCTTCAATGTACGCAGACACTGTCACATATGAGTCTTCATTGTACGCATACACTGTCACATCTGAGTCTTCACTGTACGCAGACACTGTCACATATGAGTCTTCACTGTACGCAGACAATGTCACATCTGAGTCTTCACTGTACACAGACTCTGTCACATCTCAGTCTTCACTTTACGCAGACTCTGTCACATCTCAGTCTTCACTGTACGCAGACTCTGTCACATCTGAGTCTTCACTGTACGCAGACACTGTCACATCTGAGTCTTCACTGTATGCAGACTCTGTCACATCTCAGTCTTCACTGTACGCATACACTGTCACATCTCAGTCTTCACTGTACGCAGACTCTGTCACATCTCAGTCTTCACTGTACGCAGACACTGTCACATATGAGTCTTCACTGTACGCAGACAATGTCACATCTCAGTCTTCACTGTACGCGGACTCTGTCACATCTGAGTCTTCACTGTACACAGACTCTCTCACATCTCAGTCTTCACTTAACGCAGACTCTGTCACATCTCAGTCTTCATTGTACACAGACACTGTCACATATGAGTCTTCACTGTACGCAGACACTGTCACATCTGAGTCTTCACTGTATGCAGACACTGTCACATCTGAGTCTTCACTGTACGCACACTCTGTCACATCTCAGTCTTCACTGTACGCATACACTGACACATCTCAGTCTTCACTGTACGCAGACTCTGTCACATCTCAGTCTTCACTGTACGCAGACACTGTCACATCTCAGTCTTCACTGTACGCAAACACTGTCACATATGATTCTTAACTGTACGCAGACACCGTCACATCTCAGTCCTCACTGTACGCGGACACTGTCACATGTCAGTATTCACTGTACACAGACAATGTCACATCTGAGTCTTCACTGTACGCAGACTCTGTTACATCTCAGTCTTCACTGTACGCATACACTGTCACATCTCAGTCTTCACTGTACGCATACACTGTCACATATGAGTCTTCACTGTACGCAGACACTGTCACATCTCAGTCTTCACTGTACGCAGACACTGTCACATATGAGTCTTCATTGTACGCAGACACTGTCACATATGAGTCTTCACTGTACGCAGACACTGTCACATATGAGTCTTTATTGTATACAAGCAATGTCACATCTCAGTCTTCACTGTACGCATACACTGTCACATCTCAGTCTTCACTGTACGCATACACTGTCACATCTCAGTCTTCACTGTACGCGGACTCTGTCACATCTGAGTCTTCACTGTACGCAGACTCTGTCACATCTGAGTCTTCACTGTACGCAGACTCTGTCACATCTCAGTCTTCACTGTACGCAGACTCTGTCACATCTCAGTCTTCACTGTACGCAGACTCTGTCACATCTGAGTCTTCACTGTACGCAGACTCTGTCACATCTGAGTCTTCACTGTACGCAGACTCTGTCACATCTCAGTCTTCACTGTACGCAGACTCTGTCACATCTCAGTCCTCACTGTACACGGACTCTGTCACATCTGAGTCTTCACTGTACGCAGACTCTGTCACATCTCAGTCTTCATTGTACACAGACACTGTCACATCTCAGTCTTCACTGTACGCGGACACTGTCACATCTGAGTCTTCACTGTACGCAGACTCTGTCACATCTCAGTCTTAACTGTACGCAGACTCTGTCACATCTCAGTCTTCACTGTACGCAGACTCTGTCACATCTCAGTCTTCACTGTACGCAGACACTGTCACATCTGAGTCTTCACTGTACGCAGACTCTGTCACATCTCAGTCTTAACTGTACGCAGACTCTGTCACATCTCAGTCTTCACTGTACGCAGACTCTGTCACATCTCAGTCTTCACTGTACGCAGACACTGTCACATCTGAGTTTTTACTGTACGCAGACTCTGTCACATCTCAGTCTTCACTGTACATAGACTCTGTCACATCTCAGTCTTCACTTTACGCAGACTCTGTCACATCTCAGTCTTCACTGTACGCAGACTCTGTCACATCTGAGTCTTCACTGTACGCAGACACTGTCACATCTGAGTCTTCACTGTATGCAGACTCTGTCACATCTCAGTCTTCACTGTACGCATACACTGTCACATCTCAGTCTTCACTGTACGCAGACTCTGTCACATCTCAGTCTTCACTGTACGCAGACTCTGTCACATCTCAGTCTTCACTGTACGCAGACACTGTCACATCTGAGTCTTCACTGTACGCAGACTCTGTCACATCTCAGTCTTCACTGTACGCATACACTGACACATCTCAGTCTTCACTGTACGCAGACTCTGTCACATCTCAGTCTTCACTGTACGCAGACACTGTCACATCTCAGTCTTCACTGTACGCAGACACTGTCACATATGATTCTTAACTGTACGCAGACACCGTCACATCTCAGTCTTCACTGTACGCAGACTCTGTCACATCTCAGTCTTCACTGTACGCAGACTCTGTCACATCTGAGTCTTCACTGTACGCAGACACTGTCACATATGAGTCTTCACTGTACGCAGACTCTGTCACATCTCAGTCTTCACTGTACGCAGACACTGTCACATCTGAGTCTTCACTGTACGCAGACTCTGTCACATCTCAGTCTTCACTGTACGCAGACTCTGTCACATCTCAGTCTTCACTGTACGCAGACACTGTCACATCTCAGTCTTCACTGTACGCATACACTGTCACATCTCAGTCTTCACTGTACGCAGACACTGTCACATCTGAGTCTTCACTGTACGCAGACTCTGTCACATCTCAGTCTTCACTCTACGCATACACTGTCACATCTCAGTCTTCACTGTACGCAGACTCTGTCACATCTCAGTCTTCACTGTACGCAGACACTGTCACATCTGAGTCTTCACTGTACGCAGACTCTGTCACATCTCAGTCTTCACTGTACGCAGACACTGTCACATCTCAGTCTTCACTGTACGCAGACACTGTCACATCTGAGTTTTCACTGTACGCAGACTCTGTCACATCTCAGTCTTCACTGTACATAGACACTGTCACATCTCAGTCTTCACTGTACGCAGACACTGTCACATCTCAGTCTTCACTGTACGCAGACACTGTCACATCTCAGTCTTCACTGTACGCAGACTCTGTCACATCTCAGTCTTCACTGTACACAGACACTGTCACATCTCAGTCTTCACTGTACGCAGACTCTGTCACATCTCAGTCTTCACTGTACACAGACACTGTCACTTCTCAGTCTTCACTGTACGCAGACTCTGTCACATCTCAGTCTTCACTGTACGCAGACTCTGTCACATCTCAGTCTTCACTGTACGCAGACACTGTCACATCTCAGTCTTCACTGTACGCAGACACTGTCACATCTCAGTCTTCACTGTACGCAGACTCTGTCACATCTCAGTCTTCACTGTACACAGACTCTGTCACATCTCAGTCTTCACTGTACACAGACTCTGTCACATCTCAGTCTTCACTGTACACAGACTCTGTCACATCTCAGTCTTCACTGTACACAGTGCATCTAGACCGCACATCGTTAGACGCGGCTCATATACGAGTAC
>JASEVX010000003.1:26751080-26872877 GCA_031761405.1 Serripes groenlandicus
GGAATTTGTACGTACGTAGTCTTGTCCTTACCGTAATTGTAAGAACATATCATAGGGGCCCCTTCGTCTGACGCAGTTAACTCATTATATAACAGTTATGATCATCCTTCGACTTACAACCTCCCATAACCATGTCATAAACATAATTAGGTTTAATATATCGTTATTTGACGCACTCTGGAAAGTATGGTGATTACGACAAAGAGCAGATGTAAGTGTGTCAATTCATTTTAATACGCTGAACCAATTTAGAGTAAAGGTACTTAGTTCTCTGTGTGCAGCAAGAACTCGTTATTATAGTGTAGTGTGCAATCAGTGTCTAAACTTATTGACAAAAACATGAACAATCTCAATAAATGAAAGATTTACTATTAAATAAAGTTGAAAACATTGTGGCAAAAGGAGAAAGTGCTCGTTTTGAGATATTGAGAGAGAGAGAGAGAGAGAGAGAGAGAGAGAGAGAGAGAGAGAGAGAGAGAGAGAGAGAGAGAGAGAGAGAGAGAGAGAGAGAGAGAGAGAGAGAGAGAGAGAGAGAGAGAGAGAGAGAGAGAGAGAGAGAGAGAGAGAGAGAGAGAGAGAGAGAGAAAGAGAGAGAGAGAAGGGAGAGAGAGAAAGAGAGAGAGAGAGAGAGAGAGACATTGATAAAGAGAGAGAGAGAGAGAGAGAGAGAGAGAGAGAGAGAGAGAGAGTCATTGATAAAGAGAGAGAGAGAGAGAGAGAGAGAGAGAGAGAGAGAGGGGGGGGAAGAGATAGACAGACAGATAAACAAACAGACAGACAGACAGACAGACAGACAGACAGACATACAGACAGACAGACAGACAGACAGACAGACAGACAGACAGACAGACAGACAGACAGACAGACAACAGACAGACAGAGAGAGAGAGAGAGATAGAGACACAGAGAGACAGAGACAGAGACAGAGACTAAGAGACAGAGCCAGATACAGAGAGACAGACGCTAACCACGCGGAATCCGGAATAGAGAGACATCCCCTCAGTTCAAGGAATAATTAGTTATTCAGTACTGCACCAGTAACAGGAAGTACCACTGTTTTTGCGTGTCAGACAGATATATCTGCATTGTATAAATACAAATCATGCTACAATGTATGAGTTTTTTGAAAGTACGTCTACCAATCAGAGTATAGGGGGAAACACTGACAATTTTATTTTGGCTTTTTGTATATATCTTCTTGTTTTCATCTTTATTTAATCTGTAGCGCTATACAGTAGAGTCAACTTCTATTGTAAAATTAAGAATACCAAGTTTGGAACAAGCAAACTTCCCAAATATGTAACGATCAATGTTTTCTGTCAAACATAAATTGACGAACTCTCCATACTGAATGGTATGGAGATTACACACATATAAACAAAACACTTTTTTCAAACAGATACATTCTTTCTCAGTCAATACTAAAAACACACCAAGTAAAATTGTATTATTCAATTTTCTTCAACGTTCTACATCAAGATAAGTGTGTGTATCTATAACTAAATATATTACAGATCTTTCTATCATGTTGACTGATTATTGTCGAAATCGTTTTTATTTGTTCAGTCTAGACATCAATTTTCTTCAATATAAACTTTGTAACGTTTCTCACATTTTAAAAAATACATTTATACCTCACTACTTAATTGCTCGAAAGACATCCTAATATATGTGTCTAATACTTCAGATGTCATATTGAGATGCTAAATCACATATGATTTTATAATAATATATAGATAAACCAAGCAACTTTCCTGTAAATCAACCATTCACCTGAATGACCAGAGTACAGCTAAATGTTAGTGTTATCCTGCATTATACCATGGTGAGGGGCACATTCACTCAACTAACTGACTAAATAGCTTTAGGCAAACTCACGAAAAGCACTGTACAAGTCTAGGTACTATTAAAAGGCCTAATAATGTCAAGGCAATTCACAAAATGACTAGTCCGACCTGTCCATTTTACAAGATACCATTTACACATACACGATGTAGCACACAGTTGAACTATTGTGTTTATTTCATATATATAGCATATTCATGATAGTTGTCAATTTCAATGAAAATCTTTTCTTACGTGTACTATTTGTTTCCTTATTCGGTACCAAAACATTACAAACAAAAGCCTTACTCTTTACTATTATAATATTGCATGATACGCTGCTCTGCAGAATTCATCAAAATATCATCTTACTTTAAACCTTTAATAATTGTATATCATTATATTATCTGGAATTAATGATACAATATGCTTTTTAGGGGGTGAATGTTCAAGGCACATGGAATATTTTATATAAATCATCACACAAACCTTACAAAAAACATTAATCTACGATATTATAATATTTCTTGATACGCTGCTCTGTAGCATTCATTCAAGTATCATCTTACGTTAAGCCTTTAATAATTGCATATCACTCTCTTATCCGGAATTAATGATACAATATGCTATTTGGGGTGAAAGGTCAAGGCACATGGAATATTTTATATAAATCATCAAAAAAACCTTACAAAAACATTACTCTACGATATTATAATATTTCTTGATACGCTGCTCTGTAGAATTCATCCAGGTCTCATCTTACTTTAACTCTTTCAGCGCCGAATTGTTTACAGAAGACTCTTCCATGTTCAAAGTCCGGCGACTCTTTTTCAAATGTTATAAGAGTTTTAGAATATTTGGACAACTACAAGGCAAACAATGCTGATTTCAGGTAAGACAGCTCGTTACGAGCTGACTTACCTGCATCAGTATTGTTTGCAAAAAGCTCAATGTTGCCTTTGGCGCTGAAAGAGTTAAGCCTTTAATAATTGCATATCACTCTCTTATCCGGAATTAATGATACAATATGCTATTTGGGGTGAAAGGTCAAGGCAAATGGAATATTTTATATAAATTATCTCGCTTGATGGAAGACCCGGAGTAGCAATGACAATGAATGGTTATTGCAGACAATCCCTCGGGAAATGGACACTTTCACATTGCAATTGAATTTGGAGTGACCGTGAACATTGGTCATTCCAACACAAATGGTCAAAATGGTTAATGCAAGCAGTGGTCAAGTATTTAAGAAAAGCACAGTAACGTCATGGACTCGTGAAAATAAAAATGTTATATTCACTTAGTAATAATAATATGCTTCGATCTTACACTGAAAAACAATTGTTCTCTTTATAAAATAGTTCAGTAGGAACTTGGACTGGTTTTTCGACTTACTAGCTCATCATTCTGTAAAATTAATTAACGTATTTATATAAAAGTAAAATTGCAATGATCCATGGAAATCGCTGAAGTATCCGAGGCAGATATGACTCTAAAACATAGCATAATAAGTCACTGATTAATAGAAGGTGGAGGATGGTCAATACATTAAATAGGAATCCAACGATTTAAAGGGTCGAGGGGAAATAGTTCTGTTAAACTGTCATCCTAACTTCAAGGGTGTGTTTTGTCGTTTGGTGAATGTTAAACTAATCAAATAAATATTCCGATCTGGAATTTCTTTGAATTGGACAGACACTTGACAGTTCAAATTGACCTGTCACTTTGGTTGTGAATTCATCTTCAAGTTTTTATTAACCGGTGTTGTAACATAAAATTCCTTGTAATTATGTGAATTTCCCTGTTGGTTTCTCGATTAAATTTCGCAATATTCTAAGTTCTAAAAGGAGTATAACATTTGTTTTGGTCGTATTTTACATATTGTCTCATATCCAGTAAAGGAGTTCAGCTATTGCAGGGGCGTAGGTCCCTTTCGGCACTGTAGGCACGTGCCTACACATTTTCCGCCCTAAAAATGCCACAAAATGCAGCTGCGGCGATACACATCTGTATCACATTCCGTCTAATGGGGGATAGATAGAGTAGTGATATCTGAAACAGAAAATCCACAGGAGCCATAAAGTGTCTATCCGGGTACGCCTGTGTGGCATGCTTAGGCTGATCCGGGTCGATATTTTACGTCCACAATGTTGATTTTCTCACGAAACGGCCTACACATTGATTATTGCCAAGCTACGCCTCTGTATTGTGAAATTATCATGCTTTGTAATTAATACATCATACAATATATCTTGTTTCAATGCCAACTTGTTTACACAGTTGTTGAATGGATACATTTTAGGCGTGGCCACATGTCAATAACAGAATATATATTTTCCTATAGTTTTGTCCAAACCCATAATACTTGTAATATAATACATCTAAGATATTTTTAAAAACAAATGTTTTGTAATTGTTATAAACTTATTGCATGATTCAAGTGATTCTAAAAGTAATCCAGAATAGTGTTAAGAGTTGACGATGTGTCATGAAATTCCTCGCCGATTAAAAAATGCTATGGTCACCAGGGATTGTTGAATCGCCTTACTTGAATAATAAGTAATTAATACATTTTAACATAGACAAGCAATCGTGTGTTGTTTTCACTTAACACCGTCAGTTTATTTTCAAAAAATATTTTATGCACTATATCTGAAATCTGAAATATTCATTAAATAGGAGACCGACTATCTCTCTGTTTCTTTATAATTATTTGCAAATAGTATGGATTTGGGAGCGTCCAAGACAAAATAGATTTGAGGCATATTAGGTTATTAAGATAAAGAGTGAGTCATTTCGTATTTTTGTGGGCCTTTTTTCATTATTGGTCCGACAATAATGAGAAAACTGTTTGTCTCGGTAAATCTCGAATGGAATCCATTAATTGTGGCGGGAGTTCAGCCTACAGATTAACCTTTCTCAGATCTCGCCGGACTTCATTAAACTCTCGCGAGAGACGAGATGGTCTAACTGATTTAACGGTCATGGATATGAATCATAAAGGACAATGAAGAATAATTGAAAAGAAATTAGTGGCCGGAAAACCGTATTGGATGTCCGCCATGTTAAAAAGGTCCCTAAATAGTGATCGCCATTTGTAAAGCCCGTCCCACCATCAATGGAATGGGAGGCCTTCCTGACCAGACTCTATAATGTTGGCTACCAAACTTAACATATTCATCGTGATATTTCTTAAATTGGCTATCATTTGAAATGCAAATTTTAAAAATCCAGCATTAAAATGGTTAAGAAATGAAACAGGACATACATTTATTAGACTATGCGTAGGTGTAGAATGATATATTTGTAGGTTGATGTGTACCGAAGACGGATTCTGAATGGTGTTGCTCATGCTTAACCAGTACTTGCGTAGACGAATTGGGGGAAGGGGGGGGGGGGGGGGGGGGGGGGGGGGGGGGGGGGGAATATAGCATACACATCATGGGATACGAACATCTGAGTAAGAGGTCGGCGCTCTTCTTTTGGGTCGATGTCTCCAACAAACATTCACTAAATAAACTTGAGATATTTCATTACCCAATTTAAAAATGCGATAGGAATAACGATGGAATAGGCGGCTCAGTGTATTCCTCAGAGACAGGCATGTATTTGGTGTATTGTTTTGCCATGCACCGATTGTTTGGTATTGGCGCGACACTATTACACGCCTGTCAAAACTAAACATTGACAAAACCAATCAAAGTCCTTGATGGTTTTCAACTATGTGACACTTGGATATGGAGACGGCGTGATTCATATGGTTTCTGTAATTATAACGGACACTGACGGAATGCGCCAAGAAAGATTGTATACAGTGATTGTCCACCAAGAGACTAACTTTTATTGAAATTGAGATGAGTATATTGACCAATAACAAACGAGATTTGAAATTTAACCCTTTCCCTCATATAGACGCTTTCTGACGCCTCTGCAGCAGACGGCTTTTTGAAAACATAGAATCAAAAGAAGAAATTGCACAAAACGAGAGCAATTTCTCCTTTTTGTCACCATGCTTTAACCTCTATTCAATTATTGTACTTTCATTTAAAGGGAGTTTCCAGGGGTTTTCAGGTATTTTTTCAATGTAGTCTGCTTCAGATGTGTTGTATGTTGGAAATGGTTACCACATGATTTCTATGATATATCATGCAACAGCTTTGCCAAGTAACATGCAAAGGTTGATATATATACACATATATTACATAGTTCATTTAATGATATCATGGATCAAATGTTATAAGCATTTGTTTCATTGTGCTACGCATCCTCAGTCCCAGACGCACTGGATTTTGTCAGGACTCATAGAAATGTGTTATTTGCATTATATGAATCTTTATTTTTCCAGAACTAAATCACATGAAAGGAACCGTCGAAAGAAAGTTAAGATTGAAACACTGTATATATATGTTCATTTTATATCAATAGTATGCTTATGAAATCTTCTAAAGAGGTTTCTACAGACTGAAATATCTATTATATATTGCATGAAAAAAAGAGTGAAAAAAGCATCGTGTATCATGCTGAGTTAGTTGTGTATTTGGCTCTATCAAGGGGGGAAAGGAAAAGAAATATTGTAATGCATTTCTTTGATGCAATAATGCAAATAGATACTCATCAAACTGCGTCATCTACATAAACAATTTCCTGTACGGGATCCTCAAGTAAACCACGTCAACAAATATCCGACCTAAAATAGATCTTCAGAAATACCATCCCAGTTTTGAAATATTCTGTCAATAAAACCAGTATTATCCCTGGTTGCTCAATTTGAATTTAACTCACGCATATAGCAAAACTACAAAATAAGCCTTTATTCCCCATTAAGATTTATCCTGTAAGAAGTCATTTTCTTCATATATATGTATTTTTTTTTTATTATTTTCGCAAAAACGGAATGAGACTTTTATTCATGCCGAGGGAGCATTATTTGATATATTTTCGCTAAACCAGAAGAGACGAGCTCAAGAACTGTTTACAGATTGCAATCATACTGTAGAACTGTTTCAATATTGCAATCATACTGTAGAACTGTTTCCAGATTGCAATCATACTGTAGAACTGTTTCAATATTGCAATCATACTGTATAATTGTTTCCAGATTGCAATCATACTGTAGAACTGTTTCCATATTGCAATCATACTGTAGAACTGTTTCCATATTGCAATCATACTGGTTTTATAACTTTCCATCGCAAAAGTTCCAGTGATTGTTTTCGTCCTTAATCAATTTATTATTATATTCAAAATATATGTTTTGTGTAAACACCCGTGCTATTCACCCGTGCTATTCTCTATCGTCTAGTAAACCCTTTCTAGTCTCATTCCGCTTACGTGGAAATGTAATAAATATGGAGAAAATGACGTCTAAAAGAAATACATCTTTATAAGAGAAGGAATACTGTATTCGTAATCAATCCTTAGCTTAAGTAGTAGGAAGGAAAACAGTTTTCTTTATCAATCCCGAGATGAAGTATAAAAAACCTACTGTTAAGAAATAACTAAGATTAATTTGCTTATTTATGCATTAACAAATTATTCTTAATTATCTCAACATAATTGTACTTCTCCTTCATAGTGTAATTAATGTTTGTAGTATTGTTGTGTCACTTGTGTGTATATATATTGTTGAAGTGTATAACATGTTAATGGCCAATGACACTTAAGTTTCGACTTGCCGAATAAATTGAGTAATTAGGTAACTGCGTGTATAAAAAGACATTACATATATGCAAAAATAATCTACTTGGGTCTTTGTCTCTTGGAGATGTGATATAATTTCAGCAGCAAAACTTCGTGTCGTTGGGGTGGCAAGGGTTGAGGTTTTTGGCTCTAAAACAAACACATGACTCTGAAGTAATGGGCATTGAAAAGGCTGGCTTGGAAGTGGCAGTTTCTATAAGTGACGTTTTAGATGACCGATACGTTAACAAGTGTTGCGCTGATAATAATTTAATAATAGTGATGATTTCCAGTTTGTAAAGAATGTACTGATCCTGTGATGCTTCTTCTAAAGACAATTGGAGAAGGTGATCATACATAGTTGTGAGGGAACGAGCCAGAAGGAAGTGGCAAAGCAGCCACCGTAAGATCAAATGTCCGCTTCAAAAGGGCTGGTTTCTTGCACCATGCGGACTTACAGAGCTGTTTTGTGACACGATGAAGGTACCATAGCTACGGACATGCAAGTTAATTCCTCATTAGAGTCCTATTCAAGGTCGGTTCTTATGATCTTAAATTGCATTTTCCTTTCTTTACAAGATGCTAAAAATACTTAAAATCTACCCCCTAGCGAGTGAGCAACTTCTTCCCACATACAGACGTTCAAACAGCAGTGCCAGCCGCCAGGACATAAGTTAGCTTGTACTGACAGGGTTGTAGCCGTCCCGATCAGTGCAGACACCGAGGTCAATTTCCGACCGATCATACATTGTATACCCCCACCATAAAATGGAGGAGGGGAATATAGGTTTATCCACGATCATCTGTCCGTACGTACGTAATTATAAAGGTAACAGATTAAGGTCAAAGTGGCTATATCATATATATACAAAACGACCTTACCGGTCTAGCCTCTTTCATTTGTGGGTAAAATTCATTAATACAAATGTACAATGCCAAAGGGAATTGGACCGGTGCATGTTTCACCCGCCTTCCCGGCGTTTCGTCGACCAATGTCAAAGCGGCCATTAAATGTCTGCAAAGCGACGTCAACGCTCTGGCCCTTTTTTCTCAAACTATTCTTAGATGGTTCTTTTTCTGAGTTGTTTCCGGTCCGATTTGAAAATCAGAATGTTCTTTGAGAGACCCTCTATCAAGATTGTTCAATTAAATGATTCCGATTCGTTTAAAAACATGATCGCCAGTGACAAGATTCGTTTTCCTTATATGTATATAATCAAAACTTAAACAAATAATTCGTCACAATCTGCAGACACGATTAAAAATAATTGAGTTATTGATTTCATGGGGAATTAATTAATACATCCATAGTATCAGTCGAACCATTTCCCATGATAAAATATCAAATGAAATAAATAGTGATTGAAAAGAAATTAAGTGATTATTAATTACTATGTCTTGCATGTGAAAAGAATACACCCTTAAAAGTAGATTAACTTATATATAGCAATTTTCGGAAAGTCTGATTCAAAAACATTTTTTATTGAAAAAGAAAATGTTACGTCTTTTAATACACACTCATAGAACGAAAATAGTGTAAGAACATGAGAACCGTTCAATTGTTAGCTTTTTCTCCATTCCCCATATTGTTTTCAAAACACGTCAACTGCAGAACATCCAGTTGTCGTCTGAAACCGGACAAAAACCTCCGAACAAATCAACTTAATGGAAGACGATAACATGTCGCAGATCGATTTAACATCTAAATTTGATAACGCTGGCGATATAGGTGATTATGTTTTGATATGCATCAAACCATTCCTTTAAGATAAAATGAGACATGCCAGACGATAACTGACCTTCTTAATGTTTGGCAATAAATGACAGTCACAATCAAACTGCATACCTGTATAGTAGGGGTTTAGCTCAAAACTGTTCTACAGAGTTTTCAAGGGTGCTTCAACGCTAGCGACGAACCTGATTAGACTGCGGGGAGAATGTAGGCTGATCTGGATCTTCGCTGGTCGCAAGGCATCGAGGTTCGGTTTTCCTGTGTCTTTGCCGAAATGCAATTGCCTTATAAAACATGGAATAAGTAAATCTCTCGGGAAATTCAGATTCGAGAAAAATTGAAATGAGATTGGGGAAAATGGAAGATTACGTTTTAATACTTAAAGCATTCTTATTACATAAAACTGGATTTCAAAGGAAATGTTTGTAATGTGAGTTTACGGATTCAGATGAATAGAGGTGTATTTAAAACAGATAAGCTTGAAAATCTAATATAGAAGGAAGAATTTCTCCTCTCCTCATGATGTTTTCCTTTCTACTTATACATAATAATTGAATGTTATAGGAAGCAGTTGAGACTATACTACTTCACTGTAAATTAACATTATTCCTTTTCCTCATACAACAAAACTGCAGCAGACGACTTTGAAAATGTCTTGTCAAAAGCACAGCCAATCCCTTTAATTATATGAAAGAGCAATAATTGAATAGAAATGAAAACTTGGTAAAAAAAAGGAGAAATTGCTCGTTTTGAGCAATTTCTTCTTTTGTTGCCATGTTTTCAAAATGCCGTCTGCTGCAGGGTTGGCAGAAAGCAACTGTATGAGGGAAAGGGTGAAATTAAGCCATTCCCGCAAACAAATTAAACCTTATTCATCTGTGCGCCTCTTTTTTTACAACTATCGCTAATCATGACTAACCGAACGTTACACAATATTTGCGAACAAAGCAGACCAAGATCAGGCTATACGTACTGTACCTACAGTCTATACGTACTGTTCCTACAGTCTATACGTACTGTACCTACAGTCTATACGTACTGTACCTACAGTCTATACGTACTGTACCTACAGTCTATTCTTGCTCGATACACTGTCCGCTACGGGTTATTCAAGCTAGTACTAGGACACGAGCTCGATACACTATTCCCTACTGTTTTGAGCATAGTACAGGGTAAAAGATACGCAAGAACCCAACGCAATTCGACGTTGATTAAATAAGGTGCATGAACTCGACACATAAGGGTTAAGATACTCGGGTCAAGGTCATTGGATCTAAAATAAAATCTCTGATATGGTCTTAGTTGACAGCCTGATGTGTATTGAAATCAGCTTAATAGGAAATGTGTTGAGGGTTTGTTAGCCGAGACAATACAAATACAACTACAGTTGTTAACCCTTTCCCACATAAAGACGCTGTCTGACGCCTCTGTGGCAGACAGATTTTGAAAATATTGTGTAAAACGCAGAAATTTCTTCTTTTACCACCATATTTTCAACTCTATTCTAGAATTTTTTGTTTTATATAAAGTGCTTTTCCATATTTTTCTCCAGATGTTTTGATAATCGTCGGCTGCAGATGTGTAGTGATTTGGATAGGGTGAACGCACACAACCCCAAATGCGGTTGTTATCAAAGGTATCTTCAAACCACGTTTGCAGTAGAGTTTAATAATCTGGGATAACGGGTGGGGTCACAATACTTCTTTTAAAAAGCTTGGGAAAATGTTATTTAAAACTCGCCCTCTTTCCATTGCATGCATAGGCCCTTATGATTGCACCTATAACGATTAGACGGATTCTTTGCAGCAATCCTGAAAAAGAAATGTGTGAACATAACTCTATTTTTTCATGAAAAACGACTTTCCAGATAAGCCGTAGTGATCCATTTGGCCACAGAGCCTGACTATTTGTGTGTATCTTAACCCTTTCCCTCATACGACAATTCTGAAGCAGACGACTTTGAACATAAGTTGTCAGAAAATAGAAAATCTCGATAATTGAATGGATAACCTATGACTAAAAGTGGAAAACATTGTGGCAAAAGGAGAAATTGCTCGTATTGAGCAATTTCTTTTGTCACTATGTTTTCAGTAGACTCTTCCATGTTCAAAATCGGGCGTCCCCATTTCTCATGTGATAAACAGTTTGGACTATTTTGATAACTAAAAGGCAAACAATGCTGATTTCAGGTGAGACAGCTCGTTACGAGCTGACTAACCTGAATCTGTATTGTTTGCAAAAACCTTAATATTGCCCTTGGCGCTGAAAGAGTTTAAAGAGTCAAAGTGTCGATTTTGAATATATCAAGAAACCTTGGCGTACAGCAACTGGTGCTCAACTTCTAGCTTTTGGTCAGAATACGGTCTATTAGTTCTATAACCTATAGACCGATGTTGATTAGAAAATATTCTGTTAAAAATAACGGATGTACAGGCTTACTTTAAGAAGATGCGATCAGATTACAAATCGAAAGACGCTACTCTTGTAAATTCTGACGAACGTGCTGAATTGTAGCCCCACGGGTTTCACTAGCATAGTCTTTATGCGATAACTTGACGAAGATACAGTAAGACCCCTCTTTATGCTTGAGGCGATTCAAATATTGAGATCTCAAGCATATAAATTCCAAGCACATGTCCCCCAATAGAAACTATACAGGCTCACAAACTCTAATTCGCAATTAATTCGTTTTGCATATGAAAACCTGAACTGTCACGGGCCCGGTAGAATCCTCGTTGGTTTTGAAATCCATTCAATCATATCGATTATCCGTCACTGCTGTATTTAATTCCGCCCCGATATAATTGAATTTCAGTATACTACGGTCTCTCAGAAATGTTCCAAAATGGACGAGGTGTGTGGGACAGTGGCGACTCCTGAAGGCGGGATTGTACATCCGCTTTTTTAAACAGACGCTTTTCTGTTGTCAACGTTAGTAATATAGGTATGGGTAGGTTTTAACACAAAAAGCCGGTATCGATGCCAAAACTAAGTTTCAATGAATGTTTGTTTTAATACAAATTTAGCCCTTCCCCACATACAGACGCTTTCAAAAGCCTCTGCAGCAGACGATTTTTGACAAATGTGTAGCAATTTCTCCTTTTGCCACAAAGTTTTCAAGTCTAGTCAATAGTTATACATTCATTTATGGAGAGTTTCCAAATGTTCGTCCAGATGATGTTAAAGTCGTCTATTGCAAAATAATTGTTGTATGCAGGAGACGGTTAGAAACGGCGTTGTTCCGTGAACCTATTTCGCATGACTGTGCTCAAATTGAAAGTAATGGTTAATGAAATGGGCCACTTGTCCTAGTAGTTTTCTTTGCCTCGGAAATACAATTGTGAGACATTACTTCTTTAGGCTTGATTAGATTTGCCGAATCGTTTTACCCTTCCCGTTCCGAATGTTTCTGTAAATAAATACTCCGGTTGACTTCCATTTATTATATTAATGCTCGGAGTTATGGCTTTTATTGGCGATGAAATTGCCTTTCATTTAAAAGGCATTTCCGTTTTAGTAAGAAGTTGTATATAGAAATGGTAATAACGTAAGCCAAATAGTATTTTATTTGCGAAATAAATATATCTCGTTTTGAAACGCTGATGTAGTTTCGTCGTCATGCTTAATGTAAAGCATTCAATGTCATTTTCTTATAAAGATAAAACTTTAAGAAATTACCGTAGCTTCAAACGGTAATAGAATCCGTTCTCTTTCACCAAATCCATAAATGCAACTTAAACTTAAGCAGTACACTTTATTGCTGAAAGTTCCCATTGATTTTTCTTTTTTAAAACTCGAACATTCGGGAAAAGGGTCGACGAATTCTCTTGTGTTGATTGGTAGTGAAATATTGTTTGTACGGAATGAATGTGTGCGGAAGAGATGGGAAACGAATGAAGAAAAATCGCAATCTCCTTTAACCGGATTTCACCGTGATAATTGTTCTGTGATTTTCGTCTTATTTAGATCTCGGAGGAAATCGTGAATGCGCGGATTGAACAACACGTGAAACTCATTTGGAATAGTTTTTGTCTTTCTGAAGCTTCTAGTTTTACAATTTTAGAAAAAATGAAAACCTTCCTAACATGGACGTATTGTGAAAATTAACCGTAGACGCATGAATAGATCATTCTGATACGGGCTTTACGCTAACGTTCGTATAATCAGGTCCTATATACACAAACATTTTTAAATTATCTCGGTTCGCTAAGACAAATGCACAGATTACGTCCGAAAGTCTAAACAATGTTTCATGTTAGAACCGCAATTCGATGTACATTTATTTTCGAGTGTACATGTTCAAATGCTCTTTTCAGGTGTTCGCGTTCAATTATTTGTTACACTACAATTTATTTGAAGCTTTCTTGGATGCAGACGACTTTGTGTGTCATTCTGCTTTCGCCACAATGTTTTCAACTCATCACTTATATCATTTTCTTTTATAGATTTTCCTTGTCTTTGCTTAGATGATTTCAAAGACATCTGCTTCAGAATTGTTGTATGACACACTAAATAATACAACTAAAGCAAAATAGCAGAAAATATAAACTAAAATATATAATCAGGTTTTAGCTTAATACCTTGAGTGCAGTGTACGCATAATAAAACACAGATGAGAGCCTGCTATTAAGGTGCAATCGAAATATAATTGACATCAAACAAAAATGCTTAATCTTCTTAAAAATGCTTGCATATGTACAGTCGTCATGGATCTTCACTTGGTGGATTACGTTTCTTCTATCTGTCGTCCAAGTTGTCAGCATCGTGTGAATACAGTTCCTAATGATCTCAGTTCGTACACATAAATAATTTGAAACAATTTACTTTAGTTTTACCTATTCCGCTCGTTTATTAGAACGAAGGCCTCTCTTGCTAGAGGTTTAGAGGTTGTTTGTTCAAATCCGGGCTCAGATTTATCCCCTTTTTGAGGATTGATGCACGCCATTTTGGATCAAATTATTCCCAACTTCATGATGATTTGAATTAGTCGCCTTGATACGACTTTTAATCAGACGACAATGCTTGTATCTCGTAGAGTGTCACACAAGGAACATTTCTGCAACATTATTTGAAAATCGGCCAAATAGTTTGGGAGGAGAAGTTTTCACTAAACCAATATAAGGCTGACGGACAATTCGCCGTGAAATAAGCTCGACTGGCTATCAGCCAATGGAGCTAAACATTGTTGAAAGCGGCGCAAAACACCGAAGTATATCAAACGAAGGACACAAAACCTACAAATATATGCTCTGTTGACACACAACATTTTTGGATACATTTTTTGAAAGATGTTTGTCCAACGATACAGATGCACGTACTATACGCGGAAACCAACCACCCACAAGTTATAGCAGAGCCGCTCTAATATCCCAAGGCAGTACAGGAACCAATACTTACCGCGTCTAAAAATGAATTATATTATTATAACAATATTTCAATAAATGGATCTTGTCGTCGTTAATGTTTTGAGTTGCAGCAGAAATACATTTGTTTAACAGGATTTTAAAAGTTTCACCTGAAAGAGATATTATCGCTAAGGACCGATTGATGCATATTGGGACAATCCGGGACAAAATATAGAAGTATTCGAGCGGAGTTTCCGCTACAATGCGTATCACTTCCGGTTCCACACTTCCTTTTATGTGACAATATTCCGGTGCAACAGGATGCACTGCATGCGGTAGCATTTCCCCATTCAGACCAATTTATAAATATATTTCAAATTCACTTGGGATCGTCTGTGTCTGCGTCGTCACAAAACTTTAACCTTTCCTCATAACTCAAAAAACGTTCAACATTTTCAAATGAAACTTGGTACACATGTTCCTAGGAATAATACGCATGTCTATACCAAGTTTCATAATTCAGGCTTTAATACAACATATTCAGGTATGCCCCTTTTTCGACTTAGAAGAAAGCAGACGAGCTTTGGCGTTTGCTGGTGGTGCTCTTGTTTTAATATTGTTATCCTCGTAGAGTTAGTACAAATTCAATATGAGTTTCATGTTAAGGTCGGAATAAATTTGAACACATTAAGCGAGTGTTTGACTTTTTACACACACCAAATAAGACTGACTTTCACTTAGTTACGCCGTTTGCCACAGAACACTTTGTGATCTCTCGGAAAAAACAACCAGTATAAGTCGAGAAAATGTTCATTGCCCAAGGACGTTCCACTATAACCACTGCGGGGATGAATATAACCCGAATCTCCAACACCAACCATTGGTTAACGGTGGATTACTAGAGCATGGTTGTTATGTTGTGGCTAGCATGCGACACACGGATCATTATAGTCATCTTAAAATATAAGGTATCTTGATTCGGCGGATAGGGCCGCCCAACCTCTCTGTAGCTCATATTCGCATTAATTTTGACTGGAGATCACGGGTTCGATCCCCGGCCAAGTCATACCAAAGACGTTAAAAGTAGTAGTAATTGAAGCCCTCCTTGGCGCTCAATGTTGCGGGGTCAGCATTTCGATTGAATGGCTGGTGCCAGGATAAATGTACCAGTAGTACTGGTAACTTACACAGGAAATGCCGTGATATAACTGAACAATTGTTGAAAGCGGCGTTAAACATCAAACAATCAATTAATGTTGACTAGCTTCCTAAACGGAACTCACCAGGTGAGGTGTCACGGAAACTCTACAAGTACGAGTTGGTCTGTACAGCTTGTTCCTGCGAACATACAAAATGATAGTATTTCTACTAGATATATTCAAAACGTAATCGTAAAGTCGACTGAATAACTCTTAGTAAATTCCAATTGAGAGTAAAACACTGTTTGTCTATGACTTGTCAAATTCATGCCATATTTTCAAATTCATGTTGGTCGTCTTGTTGTTCACCATATTTTGTTTAATCAATTTGTTTTCTAAAATGTGTTAGGTTTGTTATAAAGTGTCCAAATGGGCTGATTGGGCCCAATGGAAGATAAACTAAAACTAAACTAATCTAAACATATCTACTATTTTACTATACACCATATGGTTCAGCCAATCTGACATTGAGTTACATCCAAATTTCGAATATTATAAAAAACAAGCAAACGAGAATGCACTTATAACGGTGTGTGAATATAAGGTACATGTAGAGGATACCATTTGAGCCATTCCTCGAGAAAACTAATGTGGACTAAGCATGACGAGCAGGCTAACCCGGACAGACACTTTTCTCCTCCTGTTGATTTTCTGTTTTAAAAATCATTACTCTGTACCTTTATCCCTCTGAGACGGAATGTGTCGGCCCGGATTAGCTTGCGCATGATGATCCGGATCGATACACTAAGCAGAATCCATAAGGTTGGAATGATCTTATACCGGTGTGTGAATATAAGGTACATGTAGCGGATACCATTTCAAGATGGTCAGACAGTCTGAGATAGTAATTAAATTTCACTATAAGGCTTCAGTTCGCATCATCAATATCTCATAAAACACCGAGTTGTCAGAGAGACATGGAAGAGGTTGAAATCAGTCTTGAGCGGTGTCAGGCGAAATGGCGTCTTCTTTGTGGCGTCTCCTTCTATCGGTATCCCTTAGAGATGCATGGACGTACAACAAGAAGGAATACATCAACTTGTGTAAGAATATACATGTACATCTAGTCCAATGTTACACGTGGGTGGACAATAAAGACTCACCCGAGTACTCAATTTACGCCACATGTTGCGACGAGACATCTAATTTCCTGGCGCGGCTCATTTGTATAATATTCCTCGAGTTGGCGACACGTGGTCTCTAAGGAGATATTACGCATTATCTTATCAATCCGAAAATAGTTCTCGAAAATATCAGATTTTACCCAAAAGTATCTTATTCTTGAGAAGGGATGTTTAATATGTGATGTAGATCTACACGGGCTCTGATCTACGTAAGCTTGTGCTTTACCCGGTCAAGTTTTACGAAGTACGAAGTTATTGCGAAAAACAGAAGGTTTACATATCTCGGAACAGATATAGTATACTTACATGCACTGATGTAGAAGATCAAGTAAAAACATGTAAATGACACGTTGGATCAAGAGAGAAAGAACTATTCGCAATCTTCCTTACGACATTTCCACTCTTATTGGTACAACAGATAATTTGCGCTTCTGCATAAAACGTGATTGATTGATTGTGGTTTAACGCCGTTTTCAACACATTTTCGGTCATATCACGGCGGCCAGTTCACCTACTCATATGCATACAACAACTTGTATAATTGCGGGGGAGAAATGAGCAGTTTCTTTCCTGGTAATGTTTTCTTTCAGATGTCCACCACTATTTGCTCATAATTTTCAATCTTTTTGCAGTTATTTTGATTTTGAAGAAAATCATAAACGACAATTGGTCAACCCTCTCTCCCACATACAACAAATTCTGCTGCAGAAAACTTTGAAAATATCAATGTCAAAATATGGTATATATCAATAAATAGGATGATCTAATTGGATAGGGTTGGAAACAATGTGACAAACGGAGAAATTGCTAATTTTGGAATAATTTTAAGCTGCAGATGCGTCTGTTTATTTGAAATGGAGAAGCATTATACGTAATGCCTTCCTTAACCCTTTTCCTTATACGACTATTATACAGCAGACGACCTGAACATGTTTTGTCAAAAAGTAGATAATCTCCATAATTGAATGGATTACCTATGACTAAAAGTGGAAAACATTGTGGCAAAAGGAGAAATTGCTCGTTCTGAGCAATTTCTTCTTTTGTCATTATGTTTTCAAAAATCCGTCTGCTGCAGAAGCGTCAGAAAGCGTCTATATGAGGGAAAGGGTTAACTGTGACGTGTATTAGGACCGCAACAGAGCTGAAGGACGATGACATGGAAATGAAAATCATATTCTCAAAAATGGTTTGATATAACAAAGTTGTAACAGCCTACCCAACCCCTAAAACGTATTGATCGATGGAATAACAAAAGAACTTCATCTCATATCATTCATAAATATGTAGAAGTCTAGCCAAAATGATAATATACCAGATCAAATGGAACATTGGATCATAGAGTTACCTATTTGTCCGTTGACATAACGGGGGGAAACCCTTGGCCTAGTAAAACACAAGTTTCAATCATAATCCACATTACATATAAGACTGTGATCGCTAGCTATGGTAATATTCATAGTCGAAATGAGCGGCGCTCTCCAAAAGCCAACTGTTAAATCAAGATCAGCCGGCGCATCCACATAGTCTGGACTGACTCTGTCCTGTTCGCCTCTGAAGCAGACAACCGTTTTGAAAACGTTGTGACAAAAGGTGAAATTGCTCAGTTTGCCACAATGTTTTCCACTCTATTTAATACTTCAACTCTCATTAGTAACACTTTACCATATATTGTTTTTTTAAAGTCGTTTACACCCTTTCTATTTCAAAGACGTATATATTAAATATGAGCCATGTCGTGATAAAACTAGTACAATTATACATATCACATGTCAGCAAGGATATCTTCGAATCAAACAGAAAAAAGGTCTAAATATGAGCCATGTCGTGACAAAACTAGTACAATTATACATATCATTTTTTTCGTTTCGTTGCCATGGAAACCAGAATTATGCATGGATCCAAACAATTTGAAGGAATTCTGGTGAGGTCATTGAGAGGATGCTTTCTGTGAAGTTTCATCCCAATTGACCCACTGGTAACTGAGGAGAAGATGTTGACGGACGACGGACAAAGACGATCACAATAACAAGGATACAATTCAGAAAAAAAATCAAGACAGATTTAAAATTCTCGAGTTCTGCACTTTCTCATTGCCCTTTATACTGTTGTGAACTGCCATAATAAAAACGCATATAACTATTATAGCAAATAGCATTGAAAGCTTCGGTTGATCAGGTCTAAACGTATAGGAGTTTTACTCCACATGTCAATGCTGATGAACGGGTGTCTGCAGTTATAATTTAGCATATTAAACAAATAGTCAAGTTAACAAGAGCTGTCGGAGGACAGCATGCTCGACTTTTTTGTGCTTGCCAATAAAACAAAACTGTTTTGGGTGATATTCGAAAAAGAGTCATAATATTTACAAAAACCTTTACTGAATTATGCACTCTTGGCTGGTGGTGGAGGTCATGATGGTAACACATTTGTTGTAAGTGTTTAAGCTATATCTGTAATTGTTTTGAAAATATTTGATTTGGTATGAATAACTTAACCAAAAATAAAAATCGAAAAAAGGGCCATAATTCTTAAACAAAATTTGACAGAGTTATGTACCCTTGTCTGTTGATGGAGGTAATGATGATAAATAAGTATTGTAAGTTTATAAGCTAAATCACTAATGGTTTTGAAAAAAGTGGGGTTGTATGAAAAACTTAAAACAAGGCGAAAAAATTACCATAATTCTTACAAGAACATTGACAGAGTTATGTACTCTTGTCTGTTGCTGGAGGTAAACAGTGTTGTAAGGTTCAAAGCATTATCTGTAATGGTTTTGAAATAAAGTAAATTGGTACAAAAAACTTAACCGAAGTTCTAAGTCGTAAAAGGGCCATAATTCTTACAAAAATCTTGACATAGTTATGTACTCTTGTCTGTTGATGGAGTTCATGATGGTGAACAAGTGTTGCAAGTTTCGAAGCCATATATGTAATGGTTTTGAAAATAAGTAAATTGGTACAAAAAACTTAACCAAAATACTTAGTCGAAAAAGGGCAATAATTCATACAAAAACCTTGACAGAGTTATGTACTCTTGTCTGTTGGTGGAAGTAATGATGGTGAAATAGTGTTGTAAGTTTCAAAGCAATATCTGTAATTGTTTTGAAAAAAAGTAAATTGGTACAAAAAACTTAACCAAATTTCTTAGTCGAAAAAGGGCCATAATTCTTACAAAAATCTTGACAGAGTTATGTACTCTCGTCTGTTGATAGAAGTAGGGATGGTGAATGTGTGTTGTAAGTTTTGAATCCATATCTGTAATGGTTTGGAAAAAAAGTGAATTGGTACAAAAAACTTAACCAAAATTCTAAGTAAACAAGAGGGCCAAGATGACCCTAAATCGATCACCTGATTGATAGTAAATTAGTAGAAATATCTGGGAAAAAGATCAAGGAGTGCAATTAGAACTTCAACGAGTGAACACTTCTCAAGAAACAGCTTATAAGTAAAGGTGATTTATATCTTGAAATCTAACAAGAACTTCAATTAGAATTGAATTATAAAGTTTTTGTCATTTTGTTCCTTTCTTGATCTGTTTTTAATATAAATCAATATGGCTTGAACAGTTTTTTTTAGAGGGTCACTTAAGGATTCTTTCTACTGAATTATCTTGGGAGTCTGACAAGCAGATTATGGAGGAAAAGGATTTTAAAGTTTGGTCGTTTTACTCATGTTCTGATGCTGCAGCAACCAAAGTTTTACATAGAATGCAAGTCTTTGCACAATTTTGATACCTCCCAATACATTAACTGTAGTATTTGAGTTCATATTTACCTCTTCACCAATTATGATATCTTTAACAATAGTTACAAGGACAAATCATGTCATAATTGATTGTTCACTTTCAATAACAATTTTTTATTTCCAACTTTTGAGACCAGAAAAGTTGCGATTTTAACTTTCCACTTCCTGTTGAAGACAACCCTTACATAATACTCTGCCAAGTGTTACCTCCCTTAGACCATCAATCTAATAACCATGTGTCATTTGAAGCAAAAAGTTAATTTTACTCCTTTTCTGATGCTGCTTGGTTGCTATGCCTTTCAACAAATCAATATGGCTTGACAAAGTATGTAGATGATCAATGAAAGAACATTTCTACAAAACTATCTTTAAATCAGACAAGCACTTTTATAAGGATGCTTTATTAAAGTATTGTCATTTTGCCCCTTTTTTGATGCCGCCTGACTGCCATGTTTTTCAACCAATCAGTATGGCTTGAACAATTTTTATAGAGGGTCACCCAAGAAACATTTCTACCAAATTATATTTGAATCCGACAGGCAGATTCGGAGCAGAAGATTTTTAAAGTTTGGACATTTTGTCCCCTTTCTGATGCCGCAGCAACCAAAGTTCTCAATGGAATTTAAATCTTTGAACAATTTTGAAAGAGGACCACCAAAGGAACATTCCTGTGATGTTTGGTGGAAATTGTTCTTGCGGTTCAGGAGGAGATGATGTTTAAAGCTAAAAGTTAACGACGGACGACAGACACAGAGTGATCAGAATAGCTCACCTTGAGCCTTTGGCTCTAGGTGATCTAAAAAAGGGCCATAATTCTTACAAAAACCTCGACAGAGTTATGTACTCTTGTCTGTTGATGGAGGTAATGATGGTGAATAAGTGTTGTAAGTTTCAAAGCAATGTCTGTAATGGTTTTGACAAAAAAGGTAATTGGTACAAAAACCTTAACCAAGGTGTGACACCAACGCCGATGCCGACGCCGGGGCAAGTAGTATAGCTAGCCTTTTCTTAGAAAAGTCAAGCTAAAAATGTGACTTTAATTGACAATGTGTCAGCTCTATCAGAGCGTTTGTGTAAGTTCCAGTACTACTGGTCCATTTATCCTGACACCAGTCAGTGAATCGTAATGATAACCGCACACTACCGAGTGCCAAGGAAGGAAAGCCATTACTACAATTTTAAGACATGTGTATGACCTAGCCATTGAACGATCCCGCAACTTCCCGCACCTGAGGCATACACTCTACCACTACACCACAGACGTGGTAAAATAAGACAAGACGGAATTGCATTATTACGGTTCATAAGTATGACCAGGACTCTGATCTCACAATTGGATTGATTGATCGATTGATTAACGCCGTTTTCAACAATTGTTCAGTCATATCACGGCGACCAGTTCGTTTCCTGGTTTTCCCACACCACACAACATACTTTCCAAGCAACTGGCTACTTGTCCACTGTTAAACAGCCCATTGGTGGAAGACGAATAACGCTGTCACAGTACAAGTGACTTTTGTCAAACGTAGGAAAGAATGTTGGCCGAGCTGGGGTCCGAACTCACAACCCCTGGATTGACAGCTAAAGTCGCTACCGACTGAGCTACCGGGGCTCGGCCTCACAATTGGAAGATTCTTAAATAAACCATATACAACTCATTTGATGAAAATAATTTAATTTTTCAATATATAATAATTATGACAACAAAATATATAACTGTGTATGCTTAGTAGCACTTTCTTAAATAGAATAAATATATAGACTTGTTTAGTCTAGATGTTTCAATAGGTCTTAAATATCATAAATATACAGACTTGTTTAGTTTTTTTTTAGCAAAGCCACAGACAAAATGGCTTTAAACCTTTCGCTGTTCCATGCAATTTTTGGGCATAATCTGATCTGGGGCTTTGCTGTTTGCAAAGTCCATAGGTAGATTTTCTAATGGTGGGGCTAATTTCAAATTAGTTCAATTTGCATACGCAATTTAAGTCATATTGAACATCACTAATACATAAGCATGGTTTTCTTTAACCCTTTCCCACATACGACAATTCTGCAGCAGACAACTTTGTACTTATTTTGTCAAAACATAGAAAATCCCCATAGTTGAATGGATAACCTATGACAAAAAGTGTCAATTGTGTCAAAAGGAGAAATTGCTTGTTTTGAGCAATTTCTTCTTTTGTCACTATTTTTTCATAAAGCTGACTGCTGCCAAAGGAGAAAGCTTGGCAAATATTGACATTGTGGATCGAAATGCCATCATCTCCATGAATATCACATAAAAGGTCTTGTATAAAACGGGTTAAACTATAACCTATCCATTCTTGTCAACTTGTTGTATGTGGGAAAGTGCTAATAAACTGTTTCATGTAAAGAGATGGACATTCCTCTAGCTTTCTGAGAGTGAACACAACAATTTGAAACATAGGTGCATGTTTCAATAGTACAATACTGGTGTGATATTCAACAACATATGCGGTAAATATGTTTTACCAAAAATCACAACAAATCACTTCCATCTGTCAAACAAATCATATAATGAATACTGTGAATCTGTGAAATGTTCAAAGTCCAAAGGCATTAACTCTGAAAATAATCAGATTTTTATCTATTTTTTGTGTTTTACACTGCTTTTAACAGCTACGGTATAATCACGTTGGAAAGGAAAGATGATATTGGACTTTTGAAGTTTGACATGGGCATAACAATCAAATTCACAATAAGTATGCAACAAATATTTAAATGGGAAAAATACTGAAAGTCGTTCCTGGCGTTAGAAAATAAATCAATAAATCACTTGAAAGAATAGACACAGATTTAATCATTAAGATACAATGCATTAACATAAAAAAAAAACCTTTACATTATGGAGAAACCAACAGTGCAAAGTATGTGGACGGAATACATAATACATTTAATATCATTTTCATGTTACATGTAACTTTGGACAATGAAACAAAATTCCTTCTACTATATGATTGAATTTGAACCAAGTTTAATGCACCTTGTTCTTAAAATGTAGTATTGGGAGTATTCAGTTTAGACCATATTTTTTACCTCTGGTCTGGAAATGTGACCTTGACTTTCAAGAAAACTGAAAAATTTAATGATGTGCATTAATTTACTTATTGCCCTACCTCTTATGCTTCTCAAGTTACGTATAAACCTGTTTTTATACAGATAAGACGGACAAAGGAACAGACCGACCATAAAAGGACAGTGTAAACATTTTTAATATTTATTTGTTATTGGTTAAATATCCATACCTATGAGTTGAAGCAAAAAGGTTATAACAACATCCTAAAACAAAGTTTTTAACCCTTTCCCTCATATAGACGCTTTCTGACGCCTGCAGCAGACACCTTTTTGAAAAACATAGTGAACAAAGAAGAAATTGCTCAAAACGAGCAATTCCTCCTTTGGCCACAATGTTTTCCACTTTAAGTCATAGGTTATCCATTCAAGTATAGAGATTTTCTATTTTTTCACAAAATATGTTCAAAGTCGTCTGCTGCAGAATTGTCGTATGAGGTAAAGGGTTAAATGAAAACTTGGAATTCTTAGAAGTAATGGCACAATTTTCTTATCATATTTCCTTGTAGCACAGCAACATAGTTAGCCTTACCAATTACCTAATATGATAAGTTCAAGCTCTTCCAAATTAAAATATTTTGTAAAAAGTATGAAAAGTTTGGACAAAAGAAAGCATAATTTTGAGACAGAGTAGACAATGTAATGGAAAATGGAGAAACAACTTTCAATTTTCTCCATGTTTAATTAAGGGATATAACTCTTAAGTAATTCAATTACAGTTTAAAATACTTGTCTCCCATTAACCCTTTCATACATATGACAAATCTGCAGCAGATGACTTCGAAAACATGTAGTTAAAAATATGGCTACTCTCTATAAATGGAAGTTTGAACATTGAAAAGACTTGTCTGCTGCAGGGGCAATGTCTCCTTTTACTACAAGGTTTTCAAAAGTAGTCTGCTGCAGAGGCGTCAAAATGTGTCTGTATATTGCTAAGTGTAAGAGCACATCAATATCTGTTCTACCAAACAGAAAATGAGTAAATCGATGAACTTTAAGTTATCTTTTTATCTCACCTAAAGGGTCAACGGTAAATTGGTTAATAAAAGTAAACTTCTATATGGTTGTTGGAAAAGGTCATCTAAATATGGCATGCATGTCTTGGAATGTAATTGTATTGCATTTAAAAAGGTAATACTAGCATGGATCATTTTAAAAGAAAAAGATAAATAAAGAAAAAAGAAAAAAATTCACAAAAATAAAACAGATTTAAATTTGATTCTTTTTCAATCCCCATTATCTCCTTTATGACTTTTTCTCCTCTCTAACAATATACATGAAGTTCTTGCTACCAATGGCTACTTTAGGATGGTTACCACGGTGATCGTTATCCAGACAGTACACACTCTGTTGTAACTCCAATAACTGACCTGTTGTCTGTAAAATAAAATACACAATTATTACACAATGTATCAGGGCTTCGGAAGACCGGTAAAAGTGCCAGTTCGGACCGGAAATCAATTCCCCAGACCAATTGCAATCTTATAAAATCGGTCCATGATTTTATAATATTTATAAAATCTCGTTAATACCTACGCTATATATGTCACTGTGTAAATGAATGTGTATGTCTTAATTTTTCTGAAACCATGCTTTTGTTAAAAACCCTTCCCACAAAGAGGCGCTTTCTGAGGCCTTTGCGGCATACAACTTTTGAAAACATTGTGTCAAAAGGAGAAATTGCACATGACTAGCAATTTCTCCTTTTGCCAAAATGTTTTCAACTATATTCAACAATATTTCTAAGAGTTAAAATTTAGCAGGATCATTTTTGGCTTCTGCTGTCAAAAGCACGGTCTTCGTCATTTTCCAGAAACTCAGGTGATAATGCCACTAACTGAAAACTTACAGAACAGAACACAACTTTTAGTTGGACTTAAACAAGATGTTTCTCGTCCATACATGATTACAAGGTATTTTCAGGTCATAATAATAAAAACATCTATATTACATTAAATCTTACACAAATATATAAATATATAAACATGTACATACATACATACACATAGACATACATGTATACATACACACTCATACACACATACAAACCAATACTAATACTGATAATAATATTAATATTGCTCATTATACAGCATCCATTTATATACAGAATTTGTAAGTGCAAGAGAAAATAATTAAACATTTCATGTATATAAGTAGTTTCTTCTTATCACAAGAGCACATTTAATATAACTGATCAGGTCATTGATCGTTGACTTGGTTTAAAATGTTGATTAAATGATAAAATTGTTTATCACATAAATAACCTTATTTTCAAGTTGAGGACAAATCACGGAACAACGTTATCATACACGTGTGATAACAAAAACACGTCATACACGCGACTACTGATGACGTCATTTTGACCTTTATCTTTATTATGTTTATTGTTAAGTTGTTAAATTTTACACATTGAAAAATGCAATAATACGTTATTTTGAATAAATAACGAGTCTTAATTGTTTAAAACATTGTTTGTTTTTTTCTTCTTATTGAAAAATGATGAGGACTACTTTTTTATGCGGTGAATCACAAGTTCTTATGAAGAATATGTTATTCGGTCTTTGTTTTGATGTTGTCAATATTTTTCATTAAAACACACTGTTTAGGTGATAAAAAGAATATATCACTCGTTTTTCTTTGGAGAAGATTTCTTAAATTCGTCTCGAAAAAGAGAGTTATTAACCTCGCCAAGAGGCTCGGTTAATAACCGTCTTTTTCTAGACTCATTTAAGAAATCTTGATCTACAAAGAAAACTCATGATGGATCCTATATTTCTCAAAAATTTACTCTTTGAAACAGTAAGTTAATACGTAGTTCCCAGAACTACAGTAATTATCTCCCTTTTTGGCCATTTTGATATGCAACTATAATAAGCATTAACCCTTTCCCTCATATAGACGCTTTCTGATGCCTCTGCAGCAGACAGCTTTTTGAAAACATAGTGACGAGCAATTTCTCCTTTTGTCACAATGTTTTCCACTTTTAGTCATAGGTTATCCATTCAATTATAGAGATTATCTATGTTTTGACAAAATATGTTCAAAGTCGTCTGCTGCAGAATTGTCGTATGAGGGAAAGGGTTAATAGAGTACATGTATATTCAAAACAAGAGCACCGCGTACGGCACAGACGCTCGACTGATAGGGAGAAAAAAAGAAAAAAACAAGATGTGTTTGTGAAACACTGATGCCCCCGACTGGCAAGGTCGCCAAGTCAAAAATGTTGGTACTGACAGAAAGGTCATGTCACAAGGAATACAGATGTGAAATATGGTAGCCGTACCTGTTATGGTTCAAAAGTAGTGGTCAAAGTTAAAGTTTTTTTCGAGAATGGCAACATCTAGGTCAAAGGTCAAGGTCGCAGGTAAAAATTGTTGGTACTGACAGAAAGGTCAAGTCACAAGGTATACGCATGTGAAATATGGTAGCCGTACCTGTTATGGTTCAAAAGTAGTGGTCAAGGTTAAAGTTTTTTTGAGAATGGCAACATCTAGGTCAAAGGTCAAGGTCGCAAGGTCAAAAATGTTGGTACTGACAGAAAGGTCATGTCACAAGGAATACACATGTGAAATATGGTAGCCGTACCTGTTATGGTTCAAAAGTAATGGCCAAGGTTAAAGTTTTTTTCGAGAATGGCAACATCTAGGTCAAAGGTCAAGGTCGCAAGGTAAAAATTGTTGGTACTGACAGAAAGGTCATGTCACAAGGAATACACATGAGAAATATGGTAGCCGTACCTGTTATGGTTCAAAAGTAGTGGTCAAAGTTAAAGTTTTTTTCCGAGAATGGCAACATCTAGGTCAAAGGTCAAGGTCGCAAGGTAAAAAATGTTGGTACTGACAGAAAGGTCATGTCACAAGGAATACACATGTGAAATATGGTAGCCGTACCTGTTATGGTTCAAAAGTAGTGGTCAAGGTTAAAGTTTTTTTCGTGCAGACAGGCCAAAAACTACATCTAGGTCAAAGGTCAAGGTCGCAGGGTCAAAAATGTTGGTACTGACAGAAAGGTCATGTCACAAGGAATACACATGTGAAATATGGTAGCCGTACCTGTTATGGTTCAAAAGTAGTGGCCAAGGTTAAAGTTTTTTTTGTGCAGACAGACGTGCAGACCAACAGACAGACAGACAGGCCAAAAACTATATGCCCCCCGAATCGGAGATTCTGTGGGGGCATAAAAAAGAGCTAAACAAAAAACCTTAACCGGACGACCACGCCGCCGCCGCCGATGATGATGCCAGGTTCATGACAATAGCTCTCGTTTTTTTCAAAAGTCGAGCTAAAAACAGTTTTTAAGATATGAAAAATTATGAGTAAAAAATTGTCAAAAACCCAAGCTAAACAAGAAACCTTAACCTTACGTTTTGAAGTTTCAAGTGAAAGAAATAAAGATTTGCAGCTATATACTTTGATTATTTAACATATTATGATTATGTTTATGAAGTTTAGTGTCTTTAAAAGAAGTAGTTTGTTAGAAAACAGAAAAAAGGCTGAGCTGAACAAAGAACCTTAACCGGACGACCACGCCGCCGCCGCCGACGATGACGCCAGGGTCATGACAATAGCTCTTGTTTTTTCAAAAGTCGAGCTAAAAATGGGAAAATGAGGTAAACACCATGGAATTTAACCCTTTCCCTCATACAACAATTCTGCAGCAGATGACTTTGAACATATTTCGTCAAAAAATAGAAAATCTTTATAATTAACTGGATGACCTATGACTAAAAGTGGAAAACATTGTGGCAAAAGGAGAAATTGCTCGTTTTGAGCAATTTCTTCTTTGGTCACAATGTTTTCAAAAAGCCGTCTGCTGCAGAGGCATCAGAAAGCGTCTATATGAGGGAAAGGGTTAAGTATGATAACCACATTTTGTTGATGCCTTTGTATGATCTGATTGTATTGACTTCTTGATTTAATTATTTTTGCACATGCAATTGTTTAACCCTTTCCCACTTACAACAAATCTGCAGCAGAAAACTTTTAAAACAACTAGGCAGAAACACCGTAAAGCTCTATAAATAAAGGTATTGTTACTGAAAAGAGTTGAAAACATTGCGGCAATAGGAAAAATAGCTTGTTTTGATCCATTTCTACTTAATTTACAATGTTTTCAAAAGTCGTCTGCTTCAGAGGCGTTAGAAAGCGTCTATATGAGGGAAAGGATTAATTTAAACATATTCGATATATCTCTATTCAACATTATATTATTGTAAGTTTGCCTATCAAAATGGCAGTCAGGGGAGATAAATATTGTAGTTCTGGGAACTAGGTATTAAGATGACATCCACGGTTATCTCTCAAATTCCGTTTGAAGGAACAATGTGTCGCCTGCCAATATGTCACAGTCTGACAAGCAGACGACAAACTGAGCCCTATGTGTCACCATGTCATGGCAGGAGATACAAAAATAATGAAATAAAGAAACCTATCAGATTATTAAATTTTTCCAAACGTACAACAAATCTGCTGATGTCTTTGAAAACATAGAAATATATCCATGAATAAAAGTATAATTGTTGTCAACAGTGCGGCAAAGGAAAGATTTCACATTATGAGCAATTTCTTCTTTTTCACACTGTTTACAAAACTTGCCTACTGCGGATGCGTTAAATGTGTATGGGAAAGGTTTCTGACTCACATTGAGAGTTCCTCTATCAATAATTCTGGCCATATTATGGTTATGTCCACCACAAATTATGCTCTCATTTCCCAACCACTGACAACAGTACACCATTGTGTTGTTGAGTGGTTCTGGTGGCACGTCTTTGATCTTCTTGGCAGAGTTGAAATCCCAAATCTAAAAATAGAAATATATTCTCCATTATAACTTTCCCATTTACAAAAAAATGTGATACAGCCTATTTTGAATACTTAAACATAAAGGAGACCTCAATAAATGAAATTATCATTTCCAAATACAGTACGAAACATTGTGGCAAAAGGAAAAATTGCTCAATTTTTTATTTTGCTTTAATGTTTTCAAAACTTCGTCTTCTGCAGATGTGTCAAAATGAGTTTTGATAATAATATATTACAAAAAAAATAATAGCGATTTTCCATATTTCTGCCGGTGTGTTTTCACAGTTGTTAGATTTTTCTTTTTGCTGCCAATGTGAGCATTTCTAGTTGTTATCTTGAAGAATTTGACAAACCTGATTCAAATATAATACCAAATTTTTAAGAAAATTCATAAATGACATTCTTGGTCTAAATAAAAACAAGAGCGCTAATTGTCACAAAATACGCCCGTCCTATTTTTTTGAGACCAAGTAAAGTGATAATTGGTTGTACGTCAGGCAAATTTAGAGAGCAGACACTGTTGATACAGTTTTGGCCATTTCGAGGGATATAAGTGTGGAGTGACTAAGATAACGTGGTTAGTTATCGAACCTGACCAAGATATTCTGCCCATCAACATATTGTCTAAATTGGTGATGATCAAATACAATGATTCAAGCGATATGGCTGATTATAGCACTTGTCCGAGATATTATGCTCATACAAATTCTGACTAAATTTGGTGATGATTAGATAAAAGCTTCAAAAGTTATTGATGGGACAAGACCAATTAAAGGTAATTTCTATAATTAAAGGGCAATAACTCACCAGTGAATGAAGCGATATGGCTGGTAATCAAACTTGTACGAAATATTTTGCCAAACTTTCTGACCAAATTTGGTGGCAGGTCAAAGGCTTTTATGGTTATTGATCAGACAAGACCGATTTTAGATAATTTCTATCATTAAAGGGAGATAACTCTAGAGTGACTATAGCAATATGGCTGCTTGCAGAACTTGTTTGATATACTATGCCCATACACATTCTGACTAAATTTGGTGATGATTGGATAAAGGCTTCTAAAGTTATTGATCGTACAATACCTATTTGAGGTAATTTCTATAATTAAAGGGCAATAACTCTCGATTGACCACAGCAATATGGCTGGTTACAGAACTTGTCCGAGATATTATGCCAATGAACATTTTGACAAAAAAAATGGTGGTGATTAGAAAAAGGCTTCTAAAATTATTGAGCAGACAAGATCAATTTTAGGTAAATTCTATAATTAAAGGGCAATAACTCTAGAGTGACTATAGCGATATGGCTAGTTATCAAACTTGTCCGAGGTATTATGCCAATTCACATTTTGACAAAATTTGGTGATGATCGAACAAAGTCTTCTTAAAATATTGGGCTGACACGACAAATTTTCGGTAACTTCAATAATTAAAGGGCAATAACTCTTGATTGACTAAAGTGATACGGCTAGTTATCGAATTCTTTCAAGATATTATGTCAATACATATTCTGACTACATTTGGTGATGATGGGACAAAGGCTTCTAAAGTTATTTAGCTGACAAGACCAATTTTAGGTAATTTCTATAATTAAAGGGCGATAACTCTTGATAAACAGAAGCGATATGGCTAGTTATCGATCTTGTTCAAGATATTATGCCAATACACATTCGGATAAAATTTAGTGATGATGGGACAAAGGCTTCTAAAGTTATTTAGCTGACAAGACCAATTTAAGGTAATTTCTATAATTAAAGGGTGATAACTCTTGATTGACTAAAGCAATATGGCTAGTTATCGAACTTGTTCAAGATATTATGCTAATACACATTCTGTCCAAATTTGGTGATGATGGGACAAAGGCTTCTTAAGTTATTTAGCTGACAACATACTGGACGCTGCCCGCCCGTACACCGCAGGTAAACCTATAATACGATCCGTTTTTTCAAAAACGGGTGTATAAAAACGGGCGTATAAAAACTGTTCAACATTTAGAGGCTTTAGAACCAATTGCAGCAGACATCTTTTGAAAATATTGTGAATGGCAAAATAAGAAATTGCTTATGATGAGCAATCTTTTTAACTCAATGTTTATCATAATACAGTCAAACTTGTATTAAGAGACCACCCAAGGGAAATGCTGTAAGTGGTCTCTTAAGACAGGTGGTCTCTTATTGGGGTACAAAGGAAATTTTCTGTTTTGGAAAAATTATGTTTACTACATGAAACATGTACTTGTGTGTACATTTACATGTATTGGTATTAAAGAATAAATAACAATAAAAATTCTGTTGTTCTTTTATTTCTCTATTTGATTCATTTTATATTCATGTATTTTCACCCTCTCTTCTAATGTAAGACATTTTCTTTTTGTTGCGGACATGGTTTCTCGTTGATATAATTTTGTAGAATGAAAGAATTAAATGGAACCTGAATGAATACACTCGGACTTACAATATCTTGAAATTGGTGATAAACTGTATTGTCAAGTGTTTGTTTACTATAATACATGTACTTTCATAAATAGGGATTTTCCATAATTTTGTATGTATGTTTTCAAAGTTGACTGCTGCAGAATTGTTGTATATGGGATTTTTATATAGACATTTTACGTCAAATTATGCCAAATACGGCCATGCTGATCTAGTCAAATAGTCCCTAAAAAAACCTTTATTAGCATGTAAATGAGTGTATACCTTCACCTGAATGCATTGAATACATGGCATTGAGTTTAAATTCATTGTTTATGTGTAATAAAGGATGCACTGGAAATGATTTATTTGATAATTTTTAGTATTTTGACCTTGTCTGAAAGTGAAAGTAGAGTAGGTGAAAAACCTGTTTTGTCCCAGCCTGATTTCGTCAAAAATGCTGGTAACCATCTTCGTGGGGTGAATATTTTCTTGCATTTTACATGACCACCCATTTTCTTTGGATTATTTAAATAAAAGCTTAGAGGTAACTATTTTTAATGATATAGGGTGTTATACCTGAGAAACACTTAGAAAGTGCGACAATTGAAGGCTGAAACTGGTTGATTTAAATAGAAACAAAGAAGGATTTTATTTGGTGTATTGTGACCTTTAGTGTAATGTTCTTTGAAAACTTCTGAGGAGAAAGTTAAATCATCAAATAGAATTGAATGTGAACTTTTGGTATAGAATTAAAAACATTGTGGGAAAAGGATTAATTGCTCATCTTGAGCTACATAGGCATGTAGACATCAGGACATGGGGCTGAAAAAACCAATTACCTGTAGAGTAGTCCCAGTACACCAAGATCCAGTCAGTATGTGGTTATGTTTGGGATCAATATCAAGAGCATCACCACATATGTGAGGCCCACTGATGTGTCTGAAACAGTAATAATGTTTTCAATGAAATGGTCACAAATAGTGATTAATTTGAATTGAAATGCTTAATTTGATATATTTTTTATAAACTGTGACAATTGTTAAAAAATATTCTGTTTGTATTTATGTTCTGGTGCCCATTCTAAACTCTAAATATACATTTTTGGTGAGTTCCTTTTCTAAATGACAATGACCATAACATCTTTATTGTGTCTTTTCACACTGAAAAAACATGATATTCTTACTGTGAATAGTATGATTAAACTTTTGAAAACACTACAAACAAATTCTGTTTTCACAAGAAATTTTACTTTGGGAGACCAGTCTCAATTCTAAACTTATGATTAGAACATCGGAATTTTGATAAAGCAACATATAGAGTAAGAAAAACTCAAGCATCATGTTTTAAACTGTGAAGAATCAACTAATAAGAAATCTTTAAAAATCAAAACGATACAATGTTGAATAATTATATTTACATAATTTGGAAGAAACACATGCATACATATATATATTTCTTGGGCAATTACGCAACTTCTGTATTTTGCAAAATGTGCCACACTTTCAAAATTTATATTGTTATAACATTTCTGATGAGAGATAGTTGAATAAAATGTTTAAAAAGGCGCATAACTTAAGAGAAATATCTTCTTTTCACAATGTTTCTAGGAAATGTTAGTGCTGTTTAACCATTTCCCTTATAAACAAGGCATTTTGCAGCAGCAGTATTTTTCTTTTCACATAATGCTTTGAAATATATTTACAAACTGAATTATCAATTTTATAGATGTTTCAATTCTTGACTCAGATGTTTTCAACACAGACAACTTAAGATAATACATCACATAAATGGTTTAATCAGTTTAAATTTTCAAAAGATTCATATTTCCTAAATGTGCATAAATTTTGGCAGAGTTGTATATATAAGGTGCTTTAGCGCATCACATCATCTAAAATTCATATTTGACCCTCCAATCCAATGTTGTAGGTACTCAAAAGAATTGTCACACCAACAGCATAGGATTTGACTTAGTTATAATTAAGAGTGTTATTGTGTTACTCTCCCTTCTCCAGGCCCATGTTTTGGTTTAAAATGAAAATCCATGCAGCAACATTGAGTCTAGCGAATTCCACACTAACCTATCAGCAAGCATGCTGTCTCAAATAGCATAAATCAGAAGCAAATGAGCTGTGCTCTCCAGAACAAGAGGCCCATGAGGGCCTATGCTCTACTGGTATGGTTCTTTGGTCATTTTCAATCCAGAGCATGTATGTATGGTGAAGATCGGATAGTAAATGGAGGCTCTTTTGTGTTCTCAAGCTGTATTATAGCAATTTTTACAATTTCATGGGCCATAATCCAGTCTTGCATGGGCGGATCTAGCTGGTTTTCAAAAGGAACCAAGCTCTCATCAATATTTAACTACTATCTAAGTTTGGTGAAGATCAGATAGTAAATGGAGCCTCTATTGTGTTCACATGCTCAATTATAGCAATTTGGTCAATTTCAAGGGCCATAATCCAGTCTTGCATGGGCGGATCTGGCTGGTTTAGGAAAGGAACCGAGCTCTCATGGATATCTAACTACTGTATAAGTTTGGTTGAGATACAATCAAACGTGAAGACTGTATCGTGTTAACAAGCTCTTTTATAGCAATTTTGACCATTTCAAGGGCCATAATCCAGTCTTGCATGGGCGGATCTGACTAGTTTTCAAAAGGAACCGAGCTCTCATAGATATCTAACTACTGTATAAGTTTAGTTGAGATACAATCAAAAGTGAAGACTGTATCGTGTTAACAAGCTCTTTTATAGCAATTTTGACCATTTCAAGGGCCATAATCCAGTCTTGCATGGGCGGATCTGGCTGGTTTTTGAAAGGAACCGAGCTCTCATGAATATCTAACTACTGTATAAGTTTGGTTGAGATACAATTAAAAGTGAAGACTATCTCGTTAACAAGCTCTTTTATAGCAATTTTGACCATTTCAAGGGCCATAATCCAGTCATGCATGGGCGGATCTGGCTGGTTTTCGAAAGGAACTGAGCTCTCATGGATATCTAACTACTGTATAAGTTTGGTTGAGATACAATCAAACGTGAAGACTGTATCATGTTAACAAGCTCTTTTATAGCAATTTTGACCATTTCAAGGGCCATAATCCAGTCATGCATGGGCGGATCTGGCTGGTTTTCGAAAGCAACCGAGCTCTCATGGATATCTAACTACTGTATAAGTTTGGTTGAGATACAATCAAACGTGAAGACTGTATCGTGTTAACAAGCTCTTTTATAGCAATTTTGACCATTTCAAGGGCCATAATCCAGTCATGCATGGGCGGATCTGGCTGGTTTTCGAAAGGAACTGAGCTCTCATGGATATCTAACTACTGTATAAGTTTGGTTGAGATACAATCAAACGTGAAGACTGTATCATGTTAACAAGCTCTTTTATAGCAATTTTGACCATTTCAAGGGCCATAATCCAGTCATGCATGGGCGGATCTGGCTGGTTTTCGAAAGCAACCGAGCTCTCATGGATATCTAACTACTGTATAAGTTTGGTTGAGATACAATCAAACGTGAAGACTGTATCGTGTTAACAAGCTCTTTTATAGCAATTTTGACCATTTCAAGGGCCATAATCCAGTCATGCATGGGCGGATCTGGCTGGTTTTCGAAAGCAACCGAGCTCTCATAGATATCTAACTACTGTATAAGTTTGGTTGAGATACAATCAAAAGTGAAGACTGTATCGTGTTAACAAGAAATTGTTTACGGATGCACGGACGCACGGACGCACGCACGCACGCACGACGGACACATCGCCACGACATAAGCCCTTCTGGCCTTTGGCCAGTAGAGCTAAAAACCAACCCTGGCATAAATATAACACAGACCTGCCTGCACCTACATTGTAAAGTATCCAAATGAATACTGCTTTACAGAAACTTCTAGAAATCCTTTATGACTAGGTAATTGGTGAAAAGTGCAGATTTAGATCAGATTCACAGGATGCACTTGCTGATGTGGATCTTTACAGGTCACAAATACAAAATGGTTATTCTTTGCAGAGCACTGCTCAAATTACGATAGATGCAGGGTCATACTCCCCACTAAATAGTTGAAAAGGTCAAACTCAAAGTGGAATCCTTTTAAAACAACTCAATTGGAATTGCTAGACACAAAAACTTATATTGCTTTAATTGGACCAACAAATTACAACAAGCGTGCTGAATGCTGCCATTTACACACTGTCTCAGTATTGTCAATATTTGAAAATTCACATTTCAATTTCATCAGTTCAGAAAGTACAATGTGGATAGACATTTATGATCTTTATACCTCTAGTTTGACCTTGACCTTGAGGAAAGCAGGTAGAATCATACACAATGTGTCATCATGGGTGTTTCAAAACCCTTCCATAGGTTCAAAAGATACAATGTGGGCAAAAATGTGTGACAAAACAAATTATAGATCATTGATCTATCTGCAGGCACTGCAATGAAAATGAGCAGAAACTGTATCAAGGCTGAAGAAAAGCGCACAGTTATACATGTACTACATGTATGATTATGTCCTGCCAATCTTATCAGGGGACTAACAAGAGTGCCTAACTGTCACAAAGTACGCCTGTCAGGGAGACATGTCTCTGGAATGGACAAGACCTATTTCGCCAAATTTATTTGATAATTATTGGATTTGGCCCAAACATTATGCCCACAATCATGTTTGTCAAGTTTGGTGAAAATCTGATGAAAACTGTTTGACTTACAGAGCAGACAAAGCTAATTTGGCCAAATAAGGATAATTCAAGGGCCATAATTCAAAAGTATCTTGCATGCACAGGCTATTTATCATACTTGGCCAAGACATTTTGCCTACAAGCATGTTTAACAAGTTTGGTAAACATTTGATGAAAACTGTTCAACTTAGAAAGCTGACACGGCTTATTTGGCCAATTTTGGATAAATAATTCAAGGGCCATAAACAAAAAGCACCTCCCCCATTTGACTTGTTATTAACCCTTTCCCTCATATAGAAGCTTTCTGACGCCTCTGCAGCAGATGGCTTTTTGAAAACATAGTGACAAAAGAAGAAATTGCACAGAACATGCAATTTCTCCTTTTGCCACAATATTTTCCACTTTTTGTCATAGGTTATCCATTTAATTATGAAGATTTTCTATGTTTTGTCAAAATACGTTCAAAGTCGTCTGCTGCAGAATTGTCGTATGAGGGAAAGGGTTAAACTTGGCCTAGACATTGAACCCACACACATGTTCAACAAAGTAGGTAAAGATTGGATGAAAACTGTCAAGACTTAAGAGTGCGGACAACATATGGACGCTGCTAGCCTACCTACCACAGGTGTTCGCATAATACGGCGTACAAAAAGAAAATAATCAATCAATACCCCAACAAACTGCTTTATATAGTATATCGAAAAGTTTAAGGGAGATATAAGTTTTAAATGTATGACTGGATATGATCCAAAGATGTGTCTAGCAAATCTACAAGTCATGTTTTCATTGTGTGCCAAGTTTAGATAAAATGCCTTAACAATCAGGCTAAGTGGGTTTGTATCACTCAATTGACCTGAGAAGATCAGCCAAGTATCAGATCAGCACTTTTCACAGCAGGAGAATATTGAAAGTGTTGTCAATTTATCATATTTTTGATGCCAACTACAACTACATGTAGCAGCCATGTTTTGTAAGGGGGTACATAAAGGATATAACTGCCAAATTATCTTTAAATCAAACCATCAGTTTCAAAGCAGATGCATTTCAAAGTTTTGTCATTTAACCCCCATTCTGATGCTGCAACAACAGACGACTTTGTACACATTCGCCTCGGGCGCGGGAGGTCACAGTTTTGATCCCCAGCCAGATCATACCAAAGACCTTAAAAGTGGTAGTAATGGCTGCCCTGCTTGTCACTCAGGGTTGCGGGGTAAACATTGCGACTGACTGGCTGGTGTCAGGATAAACGGACCAGTAGTACTGGTTTCTTACCCAGGAAACATTTGATTTAACTGAAAAATTATTGAAAGCGTCGTTAAACTCCAAACAATCCAATCTAGTATAACCTTAGTTTGTAAGCGTGTAACTAACTATCTGCAACAAACAATGAGACTGAAGAAACCATGAGGATTATACCAGTTCATTGTGGACTTACTTAAAGGAGTGTCGTTTTCTGTCATCCCAATACTAAAATTATAGACCAAGTAGTAAAGTATTAGTATCCTAAAGATATATATAAGATATATAAAATCTATATTATAACACATTCTCTGTGAATTTCAAAACTAAAATAATACAAAAGAATTAGTGTGTGATTAATGTTATACATCTATATATATGAACTTTGGATTATTTTACAGACAAATTTTCTCTGACTTCCAGACACTAAAATTATACCAATATATAGAGATTAGTATGGTCTGTAAGATCTTTACTACAGACAGTTTATTTTTTATCTTACCAATATTTAAATTACATCAACATTTGAAGCCATATCGTCGCAAAAGGAGAAATTTCTTAAAAAGAGCAATTTCTTCATTTCCAACAAGGTTTTCAACTTGGTAACAATATTATATTTCTAACCTTTAACCCTTTCCCTCATATGACAATTCTGCAGCAGACGACTTTGAATATATTTTGTCAAAAAATAGAAAATCTCTATAATTGAATGGATAACCTATGACTAGAAGTGGAAAACATTGTGTCAAATGGAGAAATAACTCGTTTTGAGCAATTTCTTCTTTTATCACTATGTTTTCAAAAAGCAGCCTGCTGCAAAGGCGTGAGAAAGGGTTAAAACATTACATTTCTTCCTAAGATGTCTTCAAAGTAGTCGACTCCAAAATCTAGTAATATATCAGACTTATGGTTAACCATTTCCCTCATATGGACACTTTCTAACGCCCCTGCAGCAGACAGCTTTTTGAAAACTTAGTGACAAAAGAAGAAATTGCTCAAAACAAGCAATTTCTCCTTTTGCCAAAATGTTTTCCACTTTTAGTCATAGGTTATCCATTCAATTATAGAGATTTTCTATTTTTTGACAAAATATGTTCAAAGTGGTCTGCTGCAAAATTGTCGTATGAGGGAAAGGGTTAAATACGGCAGCCATAATACCCTAACACTGATTTTTCTGCAGCATGGCTCAAATGCAGATACAACATACATAAAAGATACAATGTGTTAATGTTATCGTGATATGGAAGGTAATACATAATATTAAAAGCAACAACAGAGTTATGTGTTTCATCTTATCCCTCATAGATACTGTTTTCAACTGACCAAGAAAACAATATTCTTGGAAAAGAAACTACAATTGCAAGATCCGTGGCTTCTTTCTTTTCTATTGTTTCGTTGTTGTATAGTATTATGTGAGAAATTATTTTTAACAACAAAGGAAGGAACATAAATTCAACATATTAAACTTTTAGGGAACAGATCAACCCTTTTCCTGATACAAACAACTTTTGATGCGTCTGAATTCTCCATTTCACACACATGTCTATTTGATCTAACAATGTTAAATGTCATTTGACACGATAAATGTAATTATTCAAGGGCTTGGTGTGAAAGGGTTGTAACTAAAAACCTATTTTGAAAACCCTGGTTTAGGTGCAATTTTGACCCCTTTGTAAACAATGCAAAACGAGCAATGGCACCTAAATTTCCATTGTTTACCAAGAAAAATGATTTAACGATTATAAAGACTTTATGGCAAGGTGATTAACCTTGGTAAAAAAATACCAATTTTAGTTACAACCGTTTCACGCCAAGCCCTCGGTATAGAATGATGCTTTCAACTTGAAAAAGTTAATCTCTTGTTGAAGAAACATTTTAACGTATTTTCAGCAGAATGTGGCTTAATGAGAAGTTGCTCATAATTAGTCATTTCTCCGTTTTCACTAATGGTCTAACTCTTTTTAGTAATTGTATTTAGATATTTTAAATATGTTTCATCAATATGTTCAAAGACGTCTGCTGCAGAATTGTCGTATGAGGGAAAGGGTTAACTGCTGCATAATGCATCAAAGGTTGTCTGTATCAGAAAAAGGGTTGAACATTTCAGGTGATTGTTTAACCCTTTCCCTCATATAGACGCTTTCTGACGCCTCTGCAGCAGACGGCTATTTGAAAACATAGTGACAAAAGAAGAAATTGCACAAAACGTGCAATTTCTCCTTTTGCCATAATGTTTTCCACTTTTAGTCATGGGTTATCCATTCAATTATGGAGATTTTCTACTTTTTGACAAAATACGTTCAAAGTCGTCTGCTGCAAAATTGTCGTATGAGGGAAAGGGTTAATTGATTGGAGTGTTTTATGCTAGTTCAACAGTGACATCATTAAAACAATTTTCTATCATGATACAGAAGTAAAGGATAGGGAGGGGTAAAACCAGCTCTTTTCCCCACTATATCTCTCTTATTATCCAACCAAGCCCTTTGATGTGAATACTCAAAAGAATCATCTCATTAAGACCATTCTTTTGAGTACACACAACATAGGGTTAAAGGATTGAATAAGAATTTTAGACCATGCAAAACACCCCTTATATAGAATTCTCATGATAATACCACTGACAATTTGTCATAATGGTAATCAATGGTTATGTCATTTTTAGGCCTGATGAAGACATACAGTGCCAGTATTAAGTTTTGAGGGGGGGAAATGCAGTTATACATGTAATTGAATTATTCATGTTATTCTTTTCCTTAGCAGCCATGCATATGAAGGAAAAATAAGTAAAAAGTAAAACAATTAAATGTTTTTTTGCTGTTGAAATTACATAACATAACATTACGAGGTTAAACTTATTAACGCTTTCCCTCATACGGCAATTCTGCAGCAGACGACTTTGAACGTATTTTGTCAAAAAATAGAAAATCTCCTTAATTGAAGGGATAACCTGTGACAAAAAGTGGAAAACATTGTGGCAAAAGGAGAAATTGCACGTTTTGTGCAATTTCTTCTTTTGTCACTATGTTTTTAAAAAGCTGTCTGCTGCAGAGGCGTCAGAAAGCGTCTAAATGAGGGAAAGGGTTAACCCTTCCAATGCTGAATTTTTAAAAGGAACTTATCCAGCTTTGCTTTTGGAAGAGTCCATAGCAACTTCTAGGAAATCAAGATAAAGACATTGAGTTCAGCAGCCAACAGTATAGAGCCTGATCAAACAGTGTAGATGCGCCAATTGACCTTTTTTTTTATACTGATGACACAGGCTTCATAAAATTGGTTACAGTAGCCCAAGATTTAAAAACATGTGTGCTACAAATATTGGATTCTATCAGGGACAGGGATGTAGATATCTACGTCCCTGATTCTATGCACAAACATAATAATAAATTGTTCAAAGGAAAATCTTTATATAGAAGAAAGCCTGAAATAAGCTTCTTTATATTCACTTCTTGTTCCTAGTCAAAATTGATCTGCCATGCTCCTCTAAACTCCACTGCCAGTTGCAACTACAGAGATATTTGGAAAATAATGTTGGAAAAGGATGTTTGTCTTTAAAAATCAAATTTTCCTTCTTTTGGGCACTTGCTACTCATTTGGAAGTGTCCCAATAACTTAATTTAATACATTTTATAAAGAATTATTTGTCCTGTTGCATCAGTGCAAAAAAGGTTTCGAGGAAAGTGGCTAAGTAGAAAATGTTCTCTTAGAACAATATTTTTCCACATAATATTTTCATATTCTACATTATAATTAATAATAAGTTTAGATAAGCTGAACTGATAAATATTGCTTGCCTATGCAGCTGAAGACATTCTGAAACAAGAGGGCCATGATGGCCCTAGATCGCTCACCTGAGTTTATGCAATGAGATTTCTTGCAAAACACATGACAAAGTCTCAAACTGCTGAAATAAACAAGAGGCCCATGAGGACCTATGCTCTTATAGCATGGTTTGTTGTTCATTTTCAATCCAGAGCTTGTATGTATGGTGAAGATCGGATAGTAAATGGAGTCTCTATTGTGTTCACAAGCTCTATTATAGCACTTTTCGAGAGCCGTAATCCAGTCTTCAATGGGCAGATCTGGCTGGTTTGCGAAAGGAACCAAGCTCTCATCAATATTTAACTACTATCTAAGTTTGGTGAAGATCGGATAGTAAATAAAGGCTCTATTGTGTTCACAAGCTGTATTATAGCAATTTTGACAATTTCAAGGGCCATAATCCAGTCATGCAAGGACACATCTGGCTGGTTTTTCGAAAGGAACCAAGCTCTCATCAATATTTAACTGCTATCTAAGTTTGGTGAAGATCGGATAGTAAATGGAGCCTCTATTGTGTTCACAAGCTCTATTATAGCAATTTTGACAATTTCAAGGGCCGTAATCCAGTCTTGCATGGGCAGATCTGGCTGGTTTTCGAAAGGAACTGAGCTCTCATCAATATTAAACTACTATCTAAGTTTGGTGAAGATCAGATAATAAATGTAGTTTGATTATAACAATTTTGCCAATTTTAAAGGGCCATAATCCATTCATGCATGGCTGAAAGGAACCAAGCTCTCATGTATATCTAGCTACTGTATAAGTTTGGTAAACATTGCATAATAAATGATGACTTAACTTGTTCAAAAGGTCAATTATAGCAATTTTGCCAATTTTAAAGGGCCATAATCCAGTCAGTCATGCATTTCGAAAGGAACCGAGCTCTCATGTATATCTAGCTACTGATTAAGTTTGATAAACATTGGATAATAAATGAAAACTTTATCGTGTTCAAAAGAAATTGTGGACAGACGACGGACGATCACAAAAGCTCACCTTGTCACTACGTGACAGGTGAGCTATAAAGAGGGGGAGATTGCTCATACTGACCAATTTTTCCTTTTCCAACGATATTTTTTTTAACTATGCATCAAAACTTTACTTCCAACTTTCCATACATTAAATTGTTTTCCCCAGATGTTTTTCAATGGAGACGAATGTTAAAATATCATATGAGGTAACTAGAGGGGTGATAAAAGTTTTCCTTTGAACGTAAACAACATAGGTTAGGTGAGGGTTACATCAGATTTGTTCAGTGGTTCTTACAAGCGATACTTACTTTTGAGAATGTTTTAATCGGTCATCCCAATACTGTAAAGCAGGTATTTATAATACTGACATTAAATTAGAACAACGCTTAGAGTAGACTCAGAGATAAAATCAAGACAAAACTCGAAGCTTTTTTTTGCCAAAAACATGTTCAGTCATTTTGTATTAGGTTAAACCCTTCTGACATACAAACAATTTTCAGCAGAAAGGCTTTAAAATCATTTTAGCAAACATATTGAAAGTTTCTGTAGTTGAGACTATGAATGAGAATTTAATTATTGAAAAGAGGTGAAAACCTTGTGTCAAAAGGAGAAATTGCTAATTATGAGCAATTTCTCCTTTGCCAAAATGTTTTTAAAAGTCATCTGGTGGCATCAGAAAAACAGCCAAGTTCAGATTGTAATTCATGAAGGCTGCCGATCCAGGGATCATGAGTTTGAATCCTGGCTTTGTCAACAACCATTCCCATTTTAGGCAAAAGTTATTGCATTAAGCATTTTTTCCTCTTCAATCAATGGGCTCAAAGGTCTATTAGGGGAATTAACCAGTTGCCTTGGTACAATATTATGTGTAGTATTGGTGTGAAAAACCAGTACACACATGGGTAGGTTAACTGATCTCTATGACGTAACTGAAATACTGCTTACAAATGGTGCTATTTTAACTCCAATTAATCAAGTAAAAACAGCACATCAAGTAATATAAATGGGCTAATGTTTGTTTGAATAACTGGTTATGATGATGGCATATTTACAGCATGACATAACATCTCATATACAGGTAAATTGAATCTCGAAATCTCTTAATGATCCTTTGATATTTGAGTCAAACTAATTGATCCTCTGTAACAGACAGCAGAGAACATTTACTCTTTCCCTCATATAGACGCTTTCTGACCCCTCTGCAGCAGACGGCTTTTTGAAAACATAGTGACAAAAGAAAAAATTGCTCAAAACAAGCAATTTTTCCTTTTGTAACAATGTGTTCCACTTTTAGTCATAGGTTATCCATACAATTATAGAGATTTTCTATTTTTTGACAAAAATATGTTGAAAGTCGTCTGCTGCAGAATTGTCGTATGAGCGAAAGAAAGGGTTAAGATCATCATTAAGTAATAATGCTCACAACCAGTCATTTCTCCTTTTTCCAAGTTTTTGACATTTCATGAAAATAAAACTTCCTAATTTCAAGAAATCACATACTTTACCTTATATATACCTTCCCCACTTGTGGACACAATCTTGGCGCATTTCTAGCTGAGGACTTTTGAAAACATTGTGACTAAAGAAGAAATTGCTCATGATGAGCTATTTCCCTTTTGTCACAGTGTTTTTTCAACTCTATTCAATTATCATACTTACATTTACAGACATTTCTGATATTTTTTGCCATGATGTTTACAAAGTTGTCTGCTGCAAAATTGATGTGTATGGGAAAGGGTTAAAGCAGATGACTCTTAATTAAAATAGCACATGTAGAAAACAGTTAACAAATGCTATATATCTATAATATTACCTGAACGGTATCATCCCATCCACCTGATATAAACACATGGGGTATATTAGGGTGATGCATCAATGCGAATACCCGACATTTATGGCCATCCATAATATCTCGACCATCACTGTAAATAGAAAAGGTTCAAAGAATGAGATATACATGTATACAAATTGAAATATAGGATATGTACAAAAACTTCTAAACTGCGACATTGATCTATGATTTAATGGTATAATCTTAGTCATGTTGAAAAAAAATAATATTTAACAAAGTTTTCATTGTTCTTTGTCTATACATATATATGGAAAACAAGCAACACCCCCCTGGTGGCCATGTTTATCATCCTATCAAAATAATTTGAAGTCTTAGTAGAGGGGCATCCAAAGAAAATTCATGGCAAATGGACAAGAATATTTTTAAAATGTTTACCTTAACAGTCTATGTAAAACAAGTGATCCCCAGGGTGGAGGCCATGTTTGACACAAGGGCTATAATAATTTGACCAATCTTGGTAGAAGTCCCCTTGATGAAGTTAGATTTCAAATAATAAACTTTTAGACAAGACAAGTTTTTCCCTGTACGAGTATATGTAAAACAAGTGACATGAATGAGGCCATTTTTGACCCCAGGGCTATAATTTGAACAATCTTGGTAGGGGTCAACTAGATGATGCGCTACATACCAAATATCAAAGGCCTGGGCCTTCTATTTTTAGACAAGATGATTTTTTATTTTTTTTCCCTTTATGAGTCTATGTAAAACAAGTGACCCCCGGGGACTGGAAATGTTTGACCCAATGGCAATGTTGGAAGAGGTCCACTAGATGAGGCTACATACCAAATATCAAAGGCCTTGGCCCTCTACTTTTAGACAAGAATATTTTTAAACATTTTCTATAGATTTCTATTTTTGACAAAATATGTTCAAAGTCGTTCACTGCAGAATTGTCATATGAGGAAATATATAACTCACCTTGGTTCTAAAGAAGATATTTTTTTCTGAGTGTTCATATCATACACATTAATACACGGGTTATCTCCTGTTGTACAAAATTGAGTGTTTTCTGGATTAACAGAGAGCGTAAGGACCTGAGAGTTGTCAGCCTCGTTGATGGTGCTCAAACATTTACCCGAGGTGTAATGCCAAAACTTTATCATCCCTGAAGCATCTGAAAGAACAGTATTCAGCAATGTCGCTACAGTAAGTATCGTGTCTAACAATTGTTGATCATCATAACAGTAAAGACTTTTGAAACACAATCAGCAATTTCTCCTTTTGCCAAACTGATTTCAACCATATTTGAAAGTTACAGTTTTATTTATTAGTCGCCGGGCAGAAGCCCGCGACTTCTATTTTTAATAGGTTTTCGGAGGGGGGGTTATTATTAGATTATTTTTTTTTTAAATGTCTTGAACATATTACAATTGCGTTTGTTTAAAAACACTAAGTTATGACACATTTAAAATGAAATAAATATTCCGATGTTTTAAGTATGTGCAGTTTCTTTATTCTGACTTGCATTTACGTTTTTGTGTTTTATTTACGAAGACAAAACAGTACCTATTAGCTAGACTGCGATACTTTATTTTCATAAACTATGTAATCAAAAGGCGATAACTACAAACCTTTACGCCGCACAGTCTAATTTTTTTACATACGCGCACCTGCTTGCAGAAGACTATCGGTATGAAAATCACTTCGAATTCTCCTTTTAATAGATAAGTATCAACATAAACTGGTAACAGAAACAAAAATAAGAAATATTTTGTGAAAATATGTCTCAAATATAAGCCGGTTTATCGGTCGTGAACGTCGAAACGCCTTTTCCTCAGTTTGTGACCTAGTTTCATATTGCCAAAATGTAAACAAAGCGAAGTAACCGGAAGTAAAATGTAAACTTAGAAAAGAAAAACGAGGGTCAACATTTCGAAAGAATGCTCAAACACATTATTACAGATAGATAGCTAATATTACACACTTGAATGATTACATATATGTGATATTAAATGTTTATTTGGCTTGAAACAAATTAAGAGAAGAACAAACTCTGATAAACAATAGATTTAGAAATAAAGAAAATCTGCTCTTTCGCACCCAATTGATTTCATACTTGCCACCTATTAAATAGTAATGGGACTCGCAATTGGCATTTCTCTTGCGCCAAACATATATTGTATGCATCAACGATTTAGATAAACAATTTAGCTGATATGTTTGTTTCAAGTGTGGTCTACTTTTTAAACATAGGAGGATAAATTTTAACATCTGTGAAATATTTATTATAATTATTATTAAAAAGGAGAAAATTCATGTCTTCAGCAATTTAACCGTTTTCTCAATGTTTTAAGCGTTTAAAGGTTTTCATTGTTGCTTCAGACATGGAAAGGGTTTAATAGCTTTTTATTGCATGTAGATTTAAATCCCAAAATGTATTAATTTGTTGTGGTTTTATTGACAAATACAAAACATCAAAAATCTTGACCAAAAGAAATCCTGAAATTTGTAGATCTATGTGGAATTTCAAAAATCCTGGAATTAGTCCTTATGAAAACATTATGTGTATGTTTAGACTAATGAAAGTCAAGAATACATGTGTGTTAAAAAATAAATCAATGCAGTCTTTTCCGGCGACATTGATGCCTTGCATCAACTTTCTCTTGTAGAGGTACTTGTACAGGTATTACATATTTTTGTCTAGATGTTCTCAATGTCATTTCCACCTGATCTAATGTACATGTATATGACAAAATATCAAGTTTAGCATAATGTTTCAACAAAATTAAAGATTTGCATTCATTATGAAAATGGAATCAACTATATGAAACTTTTTAATATATTTTCAACCCAACCATTCAAACATGCAATCATATTTTGACTTTTGCCACAACGTTTTCTATTCAAAAGTAAAAAAAAAATCCTTCATTTTTTCAAAATTGCCTGCTGCAGATTTATTGTATGTGGGAAAGGATTAAAACTTAGACAAAATGTTTAATAGTCTTTGACATAGTATCAGGAGCAAATAATTAAGCTTACTTTAAAAAAAGCTTACATAATACATATAAGGAAAATGAGTCATATCCACTGACATTCATGTTTTTTAATAAATCATAATTATTTGAACAATCAAGATCGAGGTCATCAAAAATAAAATGTGCCAAATTATTTTCAAATCAGGTCAGTACTTTTGGACAAGAAGACTGTTAAAGTTATAATATATACATATAAGAAAAACAGCCATATGTTTTAACAAACCAGTGCAATTTGAACAATCTTTGTAGAAAGTCACCCAAGAATCATTTGTGCCTAATTATTTTTAAATGAGCCTTTTCAAATGTACTTTTGGATAAAAGAAATCAATCTCTTCATTACCATTACAACAATAGTTCATCTTTTGATTTTTTTTGAAAGAGTACCAAATAAAGAACATTCCTGTGAAGTCAATCAGTTAATGAGCCAACATAATTTAACCCTTTCCCTCATATGACAATTCTGCAGCAGACGTCTTGGAACATATTTTGTCAAAAAATAGAAAATCTCTATATTTGAATGGATAACCTATGACTAAAAGTGGAAAACACTTGTTTTGAGCAATTTCTTCTTTTGTCACTATGTTTTCAAAAAGCCGTCTGCTGCAGAGGCAGCAGAAAGCGTCTATATGAGGGAAAGGGTTAAAGGAAAATGTGAACATAAAGACAGACAATGACGGACGGTGAGTGATCACAAAAGCTGATCCCAAGAACTTTGTATTCCGGTGAGCTGACAAAACTTACAAGAAGCTATGATGATTTTTTTATGTTCTGGCTTGTCCCCTAGCTCAAACTGTTTGAAGCGTATCTGGGTAACAGGCAGTCGGGCCTTTATTGTGTCTTCATCCTGCAGACTGTGTAAACAGTGACACGTCATTGGATCCACTTCATACATCTGGAATATATATAAGAAGTCATATGTCTGCATTAACCCTTTCCCTCATATAGACGCTTTCTGATGCCTCTGCAGCAGACTGCCTTTTGAAAACATAGTGACAAAAGAAGAAATTGCACAAAATGTGCAATTTCTCCTTTTGCCACAATGTTTTCCACTTTTTATCATAGCTTATCCATTCAATTATGGAGATTTTCTATGTTTTGACAAAATACGTTCAAAGTCGTCTACTGCAGAATTGTCGTATGAGGGAAAGGGTTAAGTTATGTCTGCATTATCTATGTAATAAAGGGAGATAACTTAATTTCTTTTTTGTGAAACTATTTTTTTGTTTGTTTGGAGTTTAACGCCGCTTTTAACAGCTTTGGTCATATCACGGCGGTCAGTGCACCTACCCATGTTTTCCTGGCTTTCCTACACCAGTACTTACACAACATTCTTTCGAAGCCATTGTGAAACTAGCTATTATTCTTGTAAACTGTGACACTTCATTAGATCCAATTCATACATCTGGAATATAGATGTCAGCACTATCTATGTAGAAAATGGAAATAACAATGAATATATGAAATAAATTATCATTCTTGTGCTACAATACCTGCAAAGATTAAAATCATTAGTATAGTTAAAACTATGCAGCACTGAGAAGATTATGAATTATAGTGAAATGATTTTTAACCTCTAGTGTGACCTAGGCCATGTCTCATTATTGAGGACACATCTGACAAGTCTTTTCCAAATCATGCAGGAGCAAATATCATTGAAGTTGAAACTTGTACAAAGTTTTGGCAAAATCTAACCAAGTGTTCAGGTGCATGAAACAAAGAGAACAAAAAATTTACAATAAACCTTTGACCTTAATTATATTGCAACCTTGACCATGAAGTTGACGTTTGTGCAAAGTTTTGACAAATTTTGGCCAGGTGGACAAGATTTGTGACCGACGGAGGACAGATAGTGAAAACAATGTTCTCATCAGTATGGGGAAATTTTAACATATTGAACCTATGTTTCTGTCCTAGGCAGAAACAAGAGAAAGTTGATGCAAGGCATCAATGTCGCCGGAAAAGACTACATTGATTTATTTTTTAACACACATGTATTCTTGACTTTCATTAGTCTAAACATACACATAATGTTTTCATAAGGACTAATTCCAGGATTTTTGAAATTCCACATAGATCTACAAATTTCAGGATTTCTTTTGGTCAGGATTACCAAATTAATACATTTTGGGATTTAAATCTACATGCAATAAAAAGCTATTAAACCCTTTCCATGTCTGAAGCAACAATGAAAACCTTTAATCGCTTAAAACATTGAGAAAACGGTTAAATTGCTGAAGACATGAACTTCCTCCTTTTTAATACTAATTATTTCACAAGTAGACCACACTTGTAACAATATATCAGCTAAATTGTTTATCTAAATCGTTGATGCATACAATATATGTGGCAAGTATGAAATTAATTGGGTGCGAAAGAGCAGATTTTCTTTATTTTTAAATTTATTGTTTATCAGAGTTTGTTCTTCTCTTAATTTGTTTCAACATTTAATATCACATATATTTAATCATTAAAGTGTGTAATATTAGCTATCTATCTGTAATAAGGTGTTTGAGCATTCTTTCGAAATGTTTACCCTCGTGTCAGACATCGAAGAAAGCGAATAAAAAATCAGGCAAAGCTTTAGTGCATGTTTTATTCCACTGCATTCGAGAGAGAAAAGCATTTCTATATTATCTTTCATTCTCCTACATTCGACCCATGCACTCGTTTCGTGACGTTTAAGAAAAATCAATTTGTCGTGCGACATTTTTTGTTTGCATAACCAAGTCACTTTTCTAAGTTTACATTTTACTTCCGGTTACTTCGCTTTGTTTACATTTTGGCAATATGAAACTAGGTCACGAACTGAGAAAAAGGCGTTTCGACGTTCACGACCGATAAACAGGCTTATATTTGAGACATATTTTCACAAATTATTTCTTATTTTTGTTTCTGTTACCAGTTTATGTTGATACTTATCTATTAAAAGGAGAATTCGACGTGATTTTTCATATCGATATCGCAAGCAGGTGCGCGTATGTAAACAAATTATAGACTGTGCGACGTAAAGGTTTGTAGTTATCGCCTTTTGATTACATAGTTTATGAAAATAAAGTATCGCAGTCTAGCTAATAGGGACTGTTTTGTCTTCGTAAATAAAACACAAAAACGTAAATGCCAGTCAAAATAAAGAAACTGCACATACTTAAAACATCGGAATATTTATTTCATTTTAGATGTGTCATAACTTAGTGTTTTTAAACAAACGCAATTGTAATATGTTCAAGACATTTAAAAAAAAAAATATCTAATAATAACCCCCCCTCCCATGTGATTTCCGAAAACCTATTAAAAATAGAAGTCGCGGGCTTCTGCCCGGCGACTAATGATAGTACTTAATACATAAACTTCCTTATTTTTATCTAACTCAACATTGCCACAATGAAACCTTAGTTAACCTTAGTAATCTTTGAGTATTTTCTGCCAAATTATCTTGAAATTGGACAAGCACATTTAGGAGAATATTTTCTATAAGTTTACAAAGGTAACCCCTTTTTTTAAATCGACTGTTAACCTTAGTTTTCATTCAATGAGTATGATTTGGAAGAAGTTATATTCAGAATATTTCTATAATTTTTATAAAATGTGACAATTTCAGGAGAAAAAAAAACAAGAGCACCGCGTACGGCACAGACGCTCGACTGATAGGGAGAAAACAGAAAAAATAAATGAGCTAATGAGCTAAACAAAAAACCTTAACTGGACGACCACGCCGCCGCCACCGCCGCCGCCGCCAGGGTCATGACAATAGCTCTCGTTCTTTTCAAAAGTCAAGCTAAAAAAGGACAAATTTGTAGTAAGTTTGAATGAAATTGGCCCTGTGGTTTAAAAAAGTTGTTGACAATGACAATAGATGATCGATGCTAGACATAGGATGATCACAAAAGTGCACCATGAGTTCAGGTGGGCTATTTAATACTGAAAAGGGTGTTGATAATCATTAAATACAATCAGAAGGTCATGTATCTTCTAAACAAATAATCAAAATTGGGTACAATAATTCAGTAGCCTATCAGAAATCACTCTTGGGCCAAGTTTGGTACACCTAACTCAACTTTAACCCTTTCCCTCATACAACTATTCTGCAGCAGACGACTTTGAACATATTTTGTCAAACAAGACCTCAGGCTGAGGGTGTCTCGCCCTTCTAAGAAAATCAGATAATAAATGGTATCACTATGCAAAAAGAAAGTAAAGTTGATAAAATGTGAAAAGGTAAGTGTCTGTCAATGCATTGTTATCAACATATGTCATGATAAATAATAAACTCACTACATGTGTATATATCTTAATATATTTATTCACACATGAAGTAAAGAGTGATCAATAATACTACATTAAATTGTAAATATAATTGCAATCACTATGATTATGATAGTAAGTTTTTACACATAAAATAACAACATAGTAATTTTAAAATAAGTCATGGGAAAATATTGTACTGAAAAGAAGGTCATATTTGCCGAAAATGACTTTGACAGATGTCCCATGACCAAACAATACATCTGACAAAGTTTCAGAAAAATTCAAGCAGGGGTTGCGGAGATATAAGAAAGGTTAAGTTTTGAGGTTAAGTTACCAAACAAAGGTCAAGTTCTGCACTTATGACCTTGACCCTGAAAATTTGACGTTGACAGATGTCCCATGACCAAACAATACAGCTAACAAAGTTTCAGAAAAATTCAAGCAGGGGTTGCCGAGATATAGCTATTTGTAAAAGCGGCAGCCGTCGCCGTCGCCGGAAAAGTGACTGCTATGTCTCACTCCACTATCGTTGGCGAGACAAAAATGGAAAATCTCTATAATTGAATGGATAACCAATGACTAAAAGTGGAAAACATTGTGGCAAAAGGAGAAATTGCTCGTTTCGAGCAATTTCTCCTTTTGTCACTTTGTTTTCAAAAAGCTGTCTGCTGCATAGGCGTCAGAAAGCGTCTATATGAGGAAAAGGGTTAATATGCAAATCAGGTCAGATCAAAAGAAAACTTCAAATCAATAACTGTAACAGAGTACTGCATGCATCACATAAATCTGTACTACCTAAACCTGCCAACTGACTGAAGTTATACAAAGACATTTCGTGTCAAACATGTCAAACACAATCAAACGTAAGCAATTTTTTCCTTTTCCACTTTAAGACGTGTTTTGATGCATATGCAGCAGACAACTTTAGAAATAATTGTGGCAAATGAGCAATTTCTCCATTTTCCACAATGCTTTTAAACTGTTTTATAATTATAGTTTCTTATCAGGGCGGCCAGTTCACATACTCATGTGTTTCCTGGCTTTCTCACACCAGTAATCCACACAACAATCTTTCCCAGCAATTCATTTTAGAGATTATCAATGTTTTTGTCTAGATGTTTACAAGCTCTGTCTGATGCCAATTGTTAGGGTTTAAAAGTTGTTTTCAGCAGAGATTTCATTTCGCAAAAAAACATTGCATATCTTGAAATGTGCTAAAGTTTTTCCCTATCCCATAAAAGGATAAGAGTAAACAAAACAGGCCTAGATCTGGATCAAAAGTTATCAAGGAATGATAAAGTGTTTTGCTACAAACAGCTGAACACTTAGCCCTTTCCCACATACATCAAATCTGCAGCAGACAACTTTGAAAATATATTGGCAAAAACATGAAAAATCTCCATAAATAAGGGTTTAATTATTAAAAAAGAGTTGAAAACATTGAGCAATTTCGTCTTTTGCCACAATGTTTTCAAAAAAAAGGTTGTCTGCTGCTATTACATCAAAATGCGTCTGTATGTGGGAAAGGGTTAAATATCTATATAAGGGACAAACAATCATTACCAATCAAGTCAGTGCTTTGAGGTTTTAAAGGTCAGGTTACACACTTTAACCCTTTCCCACATAGAAGAAATCCTCAGCAGAAAACTTTGATAATTAAGTTAAAATATTGAAAATCCAACTTGAATGAAAAAAGGAGATTCTTTTTCATAATGAGCAATCACATCCTTTGCTACAATATTTTCAAAAGTCGTCTGCTATAGTTTCATCAAACTCAAATAATACTTTCCCACTTGTAGACACAACAAAGTCATTCTGACGCATCTGCAGCAGACGATTTTTGAAAATATTGTGGCAAAATGAGAAATCGCTCAAAACAAGCAATTTCACCTTTTGCCACAATGTTATTCAACTTTTTTCAGTAATTATACTTTCATTTATAGAGATTTTCCATGCTTTTGCATGATTGTTTTCAAATTCATCTGCTGCAGATTTGTTGTATGAGGGAAAGGGTTAATTTTCTTTATTTTGCCAGAAACCATTCTTCTGCAGATTATTGGAATAGGAATGCTTGAATAACAAAACATGCATGAAGGAAAGACTCAGATCAGACTGTTCTGAGGGGCAGACTGTTGTGGATGTCCGTTGGATGGTTTCACCATGGCATAACTAAATTCATTGTTAGAACACAAATACTAAAAGTCTTGTGTTCTTTTGAAGTCGAACATAATATATGGGAGTTTAAATAGTTGAAAGGTTCAAGACTGGGCCATATGAATATATTAAAGTTAACCCTTCCCAAAACCTATCTTTGTATACATGTATATATATATATATAACTACATCAGATCTACATCAGTCACATACGGAAAACATAGTGAGAAAAGATGGAATTGCTCAAATTAGAAATTCTCCCTTTTCCAATTTGTTTACTCTGTGAGATGACATTAGTGGGTTTTTTGCCATGATTTTACATACACCCTCCTCTTCAGCTAGACTTCCAATTTGAAATAGGCTTAAACATCATATGAGGTAATGTACTTGTATATCTGGTGATAGCAAGCTTACATTAATCAACCCTTTCCCATAGTCAATACATCTATAGCCCTTTCCCACTTGTAGACACATGTTGACGCATCTTCAAAAGAAGAAATTGCTCAAAACGAGTAATCTATCCTTTTGCCACATTCTTTAAAACTCTGAATTATTGAGATTGTTCATGTTTTTGTCAATACGTTTTGAAAGTCGTCTGTCTGCCGCAGAATTGCTGTATGTGGGAAAAAGGGATAGCAGACACTTTTGAAAGCATCTAGGCATAAAATATGCGGATATGTTAAGTTAGATATGGGAAACTAAAAGGGTTATCAGTTTCATCATAAATGAGTAGGCCCTATCTCACATGCCACAACAGCATTGGTGTTTAACCCTTTCCTTCATACAACAATTCTGCAGCAGACGACTTTGAACATATTTTGTCAAACAAGACCTATGACTCAAAGTGGAAAACATTGTGGCAAAAGGAGAAATTGCTCATTTCTTCTTTTGTCACTATGTTTTCATAAAGCTGTCTGCTGCAGAGGCGTCACAAAGCATCTATATGAAGGAAAAGATTAATGCTGTTTTCCACAGTTTCTTAGTTTCTTAGTTTTATGACAGTGACCAGTTCTCTAATAACCATGTGTTTCCAGGCTTACTCGCTCCAGTACGCCACTCGACAATCTTCCCAGGCAACTGGCTACCATATCTCAAACAGACTATTTTTAGGCATACAATGTCTAGTCATAAACATGGAATTTTTATAAATGAAATGGTAGTTATTTTAAAGTTGTCTGCAGTAGAGGCGACAGAAAGCGTCTAAATGAGGGAAAGAGTTAAAGGTGGTTCTGACAGTACAACAGTCACAAAGTAAAAGTAAGGTCTAATGAATGATCATTCAAATTACTTAAGTGTTTAATTCAAGGCTTTTAGAGTGTTTTTGATTATGGCCCAAGTCACGTATAACCATTAATTAGCATATATGTACTAAATGGTTTTAGACCCTTTTCCTTATCTCTCCTCTTCAGGATAAGTGAAAGCATTACATTAACATAAGAAAAGGAAATATTTTCGAAGAAGGAGAAATGAATTCAGTTTTGTTTAGCAACTTCTTCCTTTCCCGCAATGATTTCTAAAAGCTGCAAGCTGCAGTTGTGTCAGAAGTTTTCAATAGCAAGGTACTGTTATAAGACACGCACTAAGACTTACATGGCAATCAAAAGTTGGTGTTCTACAAAATCTTCAAAAGACCTTCACCCTTTTTGAACTACGCACACATAAACAGCAGATGACTTACGAAAACATTTTGGCTCTGGGAGAAACTGCTCATAATGAGCAATTTCTCTTTGTGCCACAATGTTTTCAACTCTTAATTATACTTTCATTAACCTTTTCCCTCATACGACAATTCTGCAGCCAACGATTTTGAACATATCTTGTCAAAAAAATAGAAAATCTCTATAATTGAATGGATAACCTATGACTAAAAGTGGAAAACATTGTGGGAAAAGGAGAAATTGCTCGTTTTGAGCAATTTCTTCTTTAATCACTATGTTTTCAAAAAGTCGTCTGCTGCAGAAGCATCAGAAAGCGTCTATATGTGGGAACGGTTTAATAAAGATATTTCTCATTTCTACCGCAGAATTGTTGTATGTGGGAAAGGATAAACTCATTTACCTTTTAAACAGCTGTCTTTGACTATTTTCTTTGAGGTTTTCAATGAAGACCACTCTAAAAATATCATATCAGTGGTAAAACCCCAAAAAACCTTACGTATATCTGCACAAGAAATTGTATGAGCAGCCAATTTTGGACAAACATTCTAACAAAAATCTACCCATTATGCATAAAGCCCTCTGGTGATGTAACACACATAGATTATCAGAGACCTAATTAAACTCAAGTAAATGCTTTCTGATGCCTCTGAAGTAGACGACTTTTAAAAACAATATTTTCTCCTTTTACCACAATATTTTCAACTCTTTTCAATAATTCACCTTCCCCTCATAGAGATTTTCCGTAATTTTGCCTAGATTTTTCCAAAGTTGTCTGCTGCTGATCTTGATCTACACGGATCACAAGGTTCAGAAGGTCAGTTCACATTGTGGTGTGACCCATTTCTTCTAGACTCTGCTCGTACTTACATTGCTGTTATATGTTATTTAGTTTTATTTAAACCTTTCCCTCATTCAACAATTTTGCAGCAGACGACTTTGAACATAATTTGTCAAAAAATAGAACATCTCTGTAATTGAATGGATAACCTGAGTATGACTAAAAGTGGAAAACATTGTGGCAAAAGGAGAAATTGCTCGTTTTGAGCGATTTCTTCCTTTGTCACTATGTTTTCATAAAGCCATCTGCTGCAAAGGCGTCAGAAAGCATTTATATGAGGGAAAGGGTTATAAACAAACAGACTATTTTTGTTTACCCAAATCATTAATAAAGCCAAGTTCAAACATACTTGGTTGAAGCTAAATAAATGATGCCTTAGATTTGTCAACATATTTCCTCTCTACATCACTGATAACAATTCTAATATACACATTTTCTACAACATTTAACTGCAGACTTTTCAAAAGTTTTTGATAGCTTCCTATACTGCGATGTATCTCATTTAACACTTTCACACATACAACAAAAGTTTTTGATAGCTTTCTTAGATGATACTGTGATGTATCTCATTTAACACTTTCACACATACAACAAAAGTTTTTGATAGCTTTCTTAGATGATACTGTGATGTATCTCATTTAACCCTTTCACACATACAACAAATCTGCAGCAGACGACTTAGATCACATCTAGGCTAAACATGAAAATTCTCTTTATGAAAGTGTAATTATTGAATACAGTTGAAAACATTGTGACAAAAAGAGAATTTTGCTCAAATGATTAACTTCTGCTTTTGCCACAATGTTTTCAAAAATTGTCTACTGCAGAGGCATCAGAAAGCATCTGCCATGTCGGAACTTTCTTTGACCTAGTAACCTAGTTTTTAAACCAATATTAAACAATGCTGTTTTCTAGAGTGTTAATAAGATTTTTCTTGAATTTGGCCAAGTGACCAACAGTAGTTTTGACCGGACATGACTGTAATTCAAAATTAATCTAGATTTCATCTAGACAATTATTCTGAAAGTTTCAACATGTTCAAGCTAAAAATGTGGTTTCCATAGTTTTGTCAAGATTTTCCATCAATTTGAATTAGTGACCTAGCTCACAAGACCCAGTTTTGAATTTGGCTTATATATCATCAAGACAAACATTCTGATAAAGCTTCAAGCTGCTGAAGCAAAAAAAGTGTTATCAAGATTTGTCTTCACTTTTGCCTGGGGATGACCTATTGCCTTGGGATGACCTATATTCTTACTTAGCCTAGATATCATCAAGACAATTTTATTGACAAAGTTTCAACATGCTAAAGTAAAATATGGGGCCAGTCCAGAGTATTCACAAGATTTTCCTTCAATTTGACCTTGTGACCTATTTTTTGACCTACCATGACCCAGGTTCAATCTTGGCCAAGATTTGTTGGAGATGTATGGTCTGATAGACTTTCATGAAGACTGGTTGAAAAATGATGCCTGGAGAAGGTTTAAAATACAGTTGTTGACAACGCAAGATGGAAGATGGACGGATGAGACAAAATGTAATCACAATAAAAAAGGTCATGACTATAATTTTGAATGAAAAAAAAATATCACAAAAGAAAGAAAATACTGGTCTGCTAATTTGTCAATATCAACCGATATATGAAATTTCATTGCCATATAGCATTGATGGTTTGAAGCTTGTAGCAAGTCCCAAAAAGGCGTTTGAAATTTTAGACAAGATCACCAAGATGGCCCTTAATTTAATAAATCACCGGAGTGATGGTACAGTAGCAAAATGAATGCATAACTTCTAATAGTGTGGACATTTTTATAAAAAAAGGAAATAAACTTCAAGGATTTGACAGTGTAAATGAAACAGCTTATTAGTAAAGGACATGTAATAAGGCATTATTTATTTGAACAATTTTGAAAGGATCACAAAAAAACCAAAACTGTGAATTTGGTTGATATCAGTCTAATTGTTTAGAAGCTTGAATGTAAAAGTTCATGTTACCACTTTACCGTTACTCCTGGTAGTTTATAAGGTCAAAACTCTGGAAGAATTCATGTTGAAAAAAAAAAAAAAGGGGTCAGCCCTTCTTTCATGATAAACCCATAATATGAAATTTCAATACTCTTCCATTACCGGTAAGCAGTCCATAAGTTGTGGCATGTTTTATAAAAGTGTGACAAACTATCAAATGAACGAAGCAAAACAATAGGCTTTTTTAAAGGTAAATTATTGAAAAAGTTAATATCATTATGATTATGACGAAAAAATGCAATTTTAACTTTTGCCACAATGTTTTTAAAAGTCTTCTGCTGCAGGTGTGTCAAATTAATGAGTATGCATGTGGGGAAAAGTTATTACAAAAATTTGATTTCAAAATATCCATTTAACAGCAGAAAGATCTGTAAAATAAATCTATTGTTTTATTCATCTTACAAAAAAGATAATATCTAAATAGAACAATGTACAGCTCTAACGATGGTCATGTTTTGGTATATATATATATATTATTCTGTAATATATATATATATAGATCAAGTTATATTTTGGAGGTCTTTCAAAAAAGAAGTACTACGGAGATTGATGTATATTCATAATTAGCGCAGCATTAAAATATACAACAGCTGAGGGGAAGTCATAACAGAATTAAGAAATACACTGGATAAGATAATTGAAAATTGAAGAGATTTTTGAAAAACATGTCTGGATTTAAACATGTTCTAATTGTAATTTTTTTGTCACTCCGGATTGTAAATATGCAAAGTTTTGATAATAGAATAAGTACATTAGTTGCGCTGCCGTATGACTATCTCTTTAAACTTTACAGTTTGAGACCAGTGTCTTTCATAAACGACACTCTAACAGTAAATATGGACCTGAACATTGTGGCTATCATTGAATTTGATGAACAGAATGGTTTCATAGAAATCAGTGGATATTTAGACATGGAATGGACTGCCCCTGGCTATAATCAACAACCGCCAGATGCCAATTTCACAGATTTGGTGTTTAACTCTGTATTATGGAAGCCAAAAGTTGTGCTTGTTAATGCTCTTAAGAAATCAGAAGAAATTGGAACGGATGAAAGTGTTAAGATCCGGTATGGGTTCCACACACAGGAATGCTCATGGAAACCATGGTTGATACTCCGTGGGGCTTGCACACCCGATGTGAGATTTTACCCATTTGACAAACAATCTTGTTCCTTTAAACTGGCTGCTTCAGGATATAATTCCTCCGAGTTAATGTTAACTCCAAACAATTCTGCTATTACATTTAACTTCTTTGAAGAAAATGGCGAATGGACAGTGACCGATACCTCCTCTTCAGCACTGATAGAAAACGGAATATCTATCGTAGAATACACCATTCGAATAACGAGAAGACCATTGTATTATGTACTGAATATTCTTGCTCCTGTTATTCTCCTCGGACTGCTCAATGTATTTGTATTTGTCCTGCCAACTAGCTCTGGGGAAAGAATCGGCTATGCGATGACTTGTTTTCTGGCTTATATCGTCTTACTGAACATGATCATGGGGTTTCTGCCAACATCAGCAAGCCCACTCTCTTACCTGAGTTACTACACCTTTGTGATGATGGCGTTTAGCGCGGGAATGGCTTTAGCCACCATTCTAACCATAAGAATATACCACAAGTCTGAGACCGACGAGCTACCAGCATATTTAACACGGTTTTTTAACTGTACCTGTTTGGAATCAACTGTCCGACCAAGAAATTCTCAAAACCAGACAGATTCAAGTGACAAGACACTCACATGGAAAAAAGTGGCATTCTATGCTGATGTTGTATTTTTTCTTGGATTTCTTGGAGGACAGGTGTTTTACTCTGTGGCTTATCTTGTGCCTCTGATACTAAATGCATAACTAGAAAACCTTTAAGTTTGTACAAACACTTTTTGAAAATATTGACTGTTAACACTCTCCCTCATGAATACACCCTTGCAGCAGAGGACTTTTGAAAACATTGTGATAAAAGGAGAAATTGCTCATTATGATTTAAATAATATTCTTTTCTCTTTAGTTATGTATTAAAATTAATGTGGTACCTACAATCTGAAAAATGCATATATCATTCTTGTTTAAGGAAGATAAAAAGTATTGGAGATGATGGAATTGTGAATGTTTTTCTCCATAAATGTCCTTAAATATAAAAACTCAGCAACTACAATTGTGTTTGTGGGTGTTAATTTATTAAGAGCTTAACCCTCTCCCAACATGCAGATGCAATTTAAGGCATTTGCAGTTGACAAATTTTGAAAAACATTGCTATAAAGGAGAAAGTGCTAAAATTGAGCATTTATATCTTTTTTGAGAATGACTTCAACTCTATTTAATAATTATACTTCAATACTTCATGTAGATTTTCCATAATTTACCAGGAGCAACTTTAAAATTCGCCTGTTGTAGATTTATTGTGTGAGAATGGATTAACCCTTTCCCTCATACAGACGCTTTCTGACGCCTCTGCAGCAGACAGCTTTTTGAAAACATAGTGACAAAAGAAGAAATTGCTCAAAACGAGCAATTTCTCCTTTTGCCACAACGTTTTCCACATTTAGTCATAGGTTATCCATTCAATTATAGAGATTTTCTATTTTTTTACAAAATATGTTCAAAGTCATCTGCTGCAGAATTGTCGTATGAGGGAAAGGGTTAAGGATCATACATTTGGCATTAATTGATAATGAGAGGGTGGGATAATTTGTAACCAAATCAGCATCCCGAATTGTTCAAATAAATTAGGAAATGACACAAAAAATTGTTATTCCAAGTATCATAATTTTTGTAATACTGGGTGAATGCTGAAATCCTTCAGCACGTGCACAACAATGTTATATGATTATGAGAATAGTAACATGTACATATTTCTGGAGATAAATGCATGGACAAGAGTACATCCAAAGGTTACTTCTCCACCAGAGAATAGGAGCATTAGTGTTGACTTTCAATTTTCTCTATAAAACCCAACATCTCTCAAATGAATTACGGTAGTTAATTAGAATGAAATATAACTCGTTGCCATTTAAGTTTCGACACATCTTCGATAGACTGCTTTGAAATATTTGTGGCAAAAGTCGCCTGCTGCAAAGGCATCAGAAAGCGTCTGTATATCTATTTCCCACATAAAGACTCTTTCTGACATCCCTGCAGCAGACAACTTTTGAAAACATTGTGACAAAAGTAGAAATTGCTTTAAACAAGCAATTTCACCTTTTGGCACAGCGTTTTAAACTTTTTTTATTAATAATACTTTCAGTTATAGAGATTTTCCATGTTTTTCCCTAGATGTTTTCAAAGTTGTCTGCAGCAGATTTGTTGCATGTGGGAAAGGGATATATGAGGGAAAGTGTTAATAAGAGATATATATACTCTTCCTTATCCCTTTCCCACATACAACAAATCTGCAGCAGACGACTTTGAAACATCTTTGCAAAAACATGGAAAATCTTTATAAATGAAGGCATAATTACTAAAAAAGTTGCAAACATTGCGACAAAATGAGAAATTGCTCCTTTGTAGTAATTTCTCCTTTTGTCACAATGTTTTCAAAAGTTATCTGCTGCACAGGAGTCAGAAAGCGTCTATATTTTGTAAAGGGTTAATTATCTAGATATCAGACATGTCATTGAGGGGGTTTTGTAATTAGATCTACATTTATATTCAATTAGGCTTGGCATTATTCTTACTGACAATCGGTCAATCATGACAAATCGGTATTTATAATACTGATATGTACACCTGCAATAAAACTATTAGCCCCTACCCTTATACATGTATTCAAAATTTAAAACCTTTGCAGCATAAATTTTTGAAAATATTGCGGGTAAAAGGAGAAATTTCGCATTGTTTTTTAACCCTCTATCAAATTTGTACTTCCAATTTTCCATGATTTTACATATTTTCTTGTTACATGTATATCATTTCTAAAGCTGATAAGTAAAATGATGGTAAAACAACAAGGTCAAGTTGAAAAATAATTGGAAAGGACACGTCAATCATTTGATATAGACTTGTCAACGCTTTTCCTTATACAGGCGACATCTGATGCCTTCAAAACCCTTTCCCACAACCAACAAATCTGCAGCAGAAGACATTGAAAACATCTAGACAATAAGGTGAAAAATCTCCATACATGAGAGTTTAATTATTAAATCAAGTTGAAAACGTTGTGGCAAAAGGATAAATTGCTCATGATGAGCAATTTATCCTTTTGTCACAATGTTTTCAAAGTCATCTGCAGCAGAGGCATCAGAAAGCGTCTGTATATGGGAAAGGGTTAAAAAAGGCAACTTCTAAAAACATTTTAGGTAAAAAGAAAACTTGCTCCAATAGATCAATTACATTTTAGTTATTATATTTTATGTAGAATTTATCAAAGCAGACAACTCTTAACCCTTTCCCTCATATGACAATTCTGCAGCAGACGAGTTGAACGCCATTTTCAATGGTATTTCAGTTATATCAAAGTGGCCAGTTCACCTGACATGTGTTTTTCCTGGCTTTCTTGCACTGAGTACTCCACACAACATTTTTCCCAGGGAACTGGCTACCTTCCGGCATGTATAGCCAATTGGAGGAAGACAAATGTTGCTACTCACAATCCATTTTATCAATCATCTGAAACCAACAACAGCTGGATTGATAGACCTTGTCAATACCAACCAAGCTATTCAACTAAAACATCATATCACTCAGGTAGAACTTATAACCTATTGCCCGAATTGAAAACATTACATGCTCACCAAATAGTGCATACTGTATGGCAAGCGTAAATAAATGCAACTTGAAAACCTTATGATAAAGCAATAACTTGAATTTAAATCTTAGACCTTTCCCAAAAACAGACGCATTTGGAAATATTTACAGGAATGAGCACTTTCTCCCTTTTTCACAATATTTTCAACTCTGTTCAATAATTCATTTTCATTAGGAGAGTTTTCAACATATTTAACCCTTTCCCTCATATAGACGCTTTCTGAAGCCTCTGCAGCAGACGGCTTTTTGAAAACATAGTGACAAAAGAAGAAATTGCACAAAACGTGCAATTTCTCCTTTTGCCACAATGTTTTCAACTTTTTGTCATAGGTTATCCATTCAATTATAGAGATTTTCTATGTTTTGACAAAATATGTTCAAAGTCGTCTGCTGCAGAATTGCCGTATGAGGGAAAGGGTTAACCAGATGTTTTCAGAGTCGTCTGCTGCAGATGCTTTGTGTACACGTGGGAAAGGGTTCAGACAATGTAGATTTACCATTATGGAATTTATTACATGGTATGCTAATTCAGACTACTCGAATTAAGACCTTTGAGGAAGAGACATTAAAACCTGAAAATAACCATACCTTCAAAACGGAGTAGAACACATCATGTGAAAAGAAGAAATCAGTTTGTCCTTTTTCCATGATGTCTGGAGTCACTCTTGACAAATGATTATGGAAATAGTTAATCTCAAATGCAAACCTCAAGGCCTAATTTGTTCTACTGTACACTACTTTTGTGAACACATGTAAATTCATTGCACTTAAAGTTGCTTGATTAAATATCTCAAAATCTACAAACTTTATTATCTTTATAATTATTTCATTGTCAAACAAACCATAATTTATCTCAGGGAGACCATTTATTGCAAGTGCCCACAACAAATGCTTTGGAGGTAACAAATGCTGCGGTGACGATGAAACGATCCTTTATCTTAAAGCGACTGAAATCCAGATGGCACAAAAAAAAAAAATCGAATTCGCTTTAAGTCGTTTTCAATTGTCCCGATGAAGGGGTTTCCTATTTAAAAATACTTACCCCGTTACTGACAGGATAGAATTTGCGATGGAAAAAGTATCGAAAACAAGAAAATCTCACCAATTATAGGGGTATGTAATATATCTATAGGTGCTACCTATTTACGAAAAAACAGCAAGATAATTATAAACAAAAATTAAAGAGCATACTTTGGCCATAAAAAAGGATTTATAAGTAATTGACTAGACAATAATAATGTTAATGTCACGTTTCTTGCATTATCAAAACATATTTGGAATTCGTATTGCTGTTGTCTATTATTTGAACAGAAAATAAAAAAGTAAAGACTTTCAGAAAATCAAGGAATACATTTATAATGAACGAGGTTAACACATGAGGGCCAAGATGATCCTTAATCGATCACCTGCATTATGGTAAAGAAGCAAATAGATCAGCCCTTTTATGATGCCACCTGGCGACTGCCTTTTTCAACCAGTCAATATGACTGGAACAAATTATGCAAGGGGTCACATTTCTGCTAAACCCTTTCCCTATTAGAGACGGTTTCTGAGGCCTATGCAACAGACGATTAAGGAAAAAATTGTCTCCACAAGAACAATTGCTCCTTATGAGAAAGTTATCCTTTTGCCACAATGTTTGTTAAATAATTATACTTTGAATGAGTGAGTCATGTATAGGAATTTGGGGTCTTTCATGTTGTTACCACTTTTTTGAGGGAAACGACGTCGCTCCATTGACGTTACGCCAAGATGAAGTGTAACGGAAATGACGTCACGTCCTTCTTTGGCTACAATACAGTCAAAATTTAGTTTCGGGCGTATAAGGCTAATGCTAACGAACGGGAAAACATATTTCTTACAGATTTCCATTTATTTTTAACTTTTCGTACAAATGTTAATTCCCACATAACACAGCACTTAAATATCAATTTAACAAAAAAATGATTAAAAAGACGACAATAATTTTCAATCTGTGATTTTCTGCTAATTTTATACATACCCAAAATACCAATTTAAAAAAAATGATTAAAAAGCCGACAATAATTTTCAATCTGTGTTTTACGTCTGTTTTTTTTACATATCCAAAATGGCGGCCCCCATGGATTTTTCCAGTTTAATTTCAGAAAGCTTCATGGAAAAAAAAAAATCTCACACCTGTTTCCTATAAGCGAAAAAACCCATTTATGTGTTTTTTTCGTAATATGTCAGTTATCATATTTTAATGCCCCAAATACAAAAATAAAGCAGTTTTTTCTTAAAATTGGAAATTTTATTTTTTTTCGACAGTTGGGTATCTGGAGTTCAGTTGCTTTAAGCTGTATATATGTATGGTACCTAAATTACGCAAGTTGCTAAACTATATGAATAATTATTATGCCTTTCCTCATACATCAAATCTGCAAGAGAAATTAGCAGTGGTCCTTTAATCCCTGGCTAGTAACTTTTGCCACTGACCAGTGGAAAATTTCCTTTGGCCATTGTAATTTTACATGTTATATAATATAATAATAACAAAATTTAGGATGTTCAGACCAGTTAATTTTAAGAGTTAGTATTTCAATGATAGAGATGAGAATATAGTTACAAAAGGAGGAACGGCTCATTTCTTTTTCCTAGAATGTTTTCAAAAGACATATGCATGCGGGGCGGCAGAGTTTTTGTCCAAGGAAAAACTTTCTCAAGATTTCATTTATTTATGAGTACCTTTATGGATCCATCTATCATTCCTACGGCCATAATGGCTCCATCTCCACTGAATCGACAGCACATCACATCAGTTGGACATTCTCTGTAACAATAAACAGGAACAAATTAGCTCGACATCATATATTGCAGGGAAATTTGAAGAAAAGACAATCCGAAGTAAGGTCTCTATAAACTCTTCTTACTTCCCAACTTTGGTAACAATATGTCAACCATAACTAAAGATACTCAGTTTCAACCCCTTTTCTACTTTAGAAACAGCAACCTTTACCTTGACTCAAGGGGCCCCAAACGCAATCCCATGAAAGATCTCCGTAAACTCTTTTTACATACCAACTTTGGTTACAAGATGTCAACTGTAACTATAGATATTCAGTTTCAAGTGTTTTTCTACTTTTTATTCACAGCGATCTGAGCTTGACTCTAGGGTCCCCAAACGCAATCCAATGAAAGATCTCCATAAATTTTTTTTTAGAAACCAACTTTGGGTATAATATGTCAACCACAACTAAAGATATTCAGTTTCAAACGCTTTTCTACTTTTTAGTAACAGTGACCTTGACCTTAACTCTAGGGCCCCCAAATGCAATCCCATGAAAGGTCTCCATAAACCTTTTCTACATACCAACTTTGGTTACAATATGTCAACTGTAACTTAAGATATTCAGTTTCAACCTTTTTCTCCTTTTTTGTAACAGCGACATTGACCTTGACTCTAGGGGCCCAAAATGCAATACCGTGAAAGGTCTCCATAAACACTTTCTACATACCATCTTTGGTTACAATATGTCAACTGTAACTAAAGATATTCAGTTTCAACCGTTAACTACTTTTTATTAACAGCAACCTTGAGATTGATTCTAGGGGCCCAAAACGTGATCCCATGAAAGGTCTCCATAAACTCCTTCTACATACCAACTTTGGTTATAATATGTCAACTGTATGCAATAAATGTTTCTATTTTTAGTAACAGTGACCTTGACATTGACCCTACTAGTACTCCATAAACTCTTTCTACATAACACATTTGGTTACAATATGTCAACTGTGCAACATTTTCATTTTAGTTGCCTTTCTGTAAGGAGTTAACCCTTTGCAACCTGCAGATGCCTTTTGAATTCTCTGCAGCAGATGACTTTAAGAAAATGTTGTGACAGAAAGGGAAATTGCTGATATTTAAAGAATGTGTTCTTTTATATAATGAGATTTTCAACACAAAAAAAATCCAGACGATTTCAAATTTGTCTTCTGCATATATATATTATGTTATGTGGGAACGAGTCAATGAATTGATCAGAAACAAAGTGAGGCTAAATTATAAAACATTTTGTTTCCATGATCACATGCTTACTGTAGTCAACAAAATCAAAGCATGATTTAAACAATTTATGATAAAAAAAAATTCTTGATCTTTGTCTGACTTTTTCAGAGCTTCATTTTGTCATTAAATCACTCCAGGGTTCACCCTGGATTTTTTTTCCTTGCGCCATCACTTTCGCCAAATGAGTAATAGTTTGCGCCAAATTTGGAACAATTTTTCAGCCACATATCTGTCCATTATTTACTACTTGAAATGAAAAATTATTATTAATAGTACTATCAGCCCTTTCGCAATAATACAGACATCTTTTAAAAGAAATTATTTCAAAAGTAAATATTGCTCATACTGTCTCCTTTTGTCGCATTATTTAAACAGAATAAAAGGATTAAAATTTAATTTCAAGAGATTTTCCATATTTTTGCATCAACAGATGTTTGAAAGTTGACTGCCTTGCATGGTTGAAAGATTATTAATGAATTTGGCGAACAAATCTGTTTGAAAAGGATAGGTTTGATGCAGGCATTATTCAATTGAAACTTACAAAAATATTGGATTGTTTTTGTTCGGACGATCTATATCGAAATACTGCAATTCGGATGTTCCAAAATGTCCGATAAATAGCTCGCCAGACTATTAAACGATTGTTTTTTAATCTCGATATTATAAATGCTTTATTTTGTAATTGTTGCAATATATGAAAGGGTCTTGATGAAAAGACTGGTTTTCAAACGTTCTTGATTGTAAAGCGCTGATGTATCATTGTTTAGATTGACAAATTAAATTCTCTGATTCTTGCAGTATGTAATGCCAGCCTATAGGTCAAATTGTTAAACTCTGTCATGTGTTTACCATCTATCTTTAATCAACATGCTTTAGTTTATCCTATTACCTATTATTATCTGTTATGTGAGATTAAAGGACACTTGACACCTGCTATGAAAAACAACAAGATGTACTAGTTTCACATGCTCAAGTGATTTACTTGCTGTTTATCGACTTTCGTACTTTGTTAATATGCAGCAAAAATAAGATCGGTAAATGCAAAATACCAGATTATTATGCGGCGTTATTCCCGAAATATATCGTCGTCAATCATTTTTCGCCATTTCGAAATTTCTTGTGCCAATTTTTTATTTTCTTCGCCATTGGCACCAGAGGGAACCCTGCACACATTTAATGAATATTAACCAGAAACATCCAGCATACCACAATGCAAGGTCTTTCAACCACTTCATTTCCTGTATTTAAAATATACTTCAGGAAGAGTGAGTTCCACCTCACACCTGATTGCTGATGACAATCTCCTTTTTAAAACAGAAGAACAAGAACCAAGTTGACTCTTCCAATTCACAGGAGGATCTAGACAAGCTTTTAACCCTTTCCCTCATACAACAATTCAGCAGCAGACGACTTTAAACGTATTTTGTCAAAACATTGTGGCAAAAGGAGAAATTGCACGTTTTGTGCAATTTCTTCTTTTGTCACTATGTTTTCAAAAAGCTGTCTGCTGCCTGCAGAGGCATCAGAAAGCGTCTATATGAGGGAAAGGGTTAAGGTCTGGGAGCGAGCTAAATGGCTTATGTCTTTCAACCCATCAATGTGCAAAAACCTCCACATGTGACATAACCAGGAAACAAAACCCAATCATGTAAAACTTCACCATCAATGATCCATGGGCACAATTTGAAAGTGGCCAAGACAGGACAGTTCCTTGAAGCCACGCTTTCAGACCTCTTTGATTGGAAGCCACATGTCAACACAACAACAGCTTCATCTTTATCAATAGGAACCTCTCCAGCTGCCCATAGGAGTTGAAAGAGGCCTAAAAGTTTCTCGTCAGGCCAATTCAAGAGTATGGCTCCACGGTATGGGACTGTAAAAGGAGACTACAGGACAACAAGTAACTACTCCCACAGGTCAAACTGACCATGATATACAGGTTGTACAGTCACATCAACATCCCATGAGTGCCTCAATTCCTCCACTTTGCTGCTAATGACACTCCTTCTTCTCAACAACTGTCCGCCTTTGCCATGGCCATCACCCTAGAACATTTTAGAACATGAAAAATGCCCCAGCTTATTTCTTTTCTGCACACGTTTTCATTTGTTGACATATAACTGCATTATTATAGTTTTCTTCTACATTTTTTAAATACTTACATCGTAGCTAGAAGTTTCATATTTCCCTCCATGTAAGGTCCAACATGTTGTTGCTGAGGTTGGCGAGGATGCTTCGCCGATCCAACCTCCGACACATCACTCATACTCCCTACGGACGACGTAACACTCCTGCCTGTAATTCCCATATCATGTGCCTGAGTAAAAACATTGCTCATTCTTTGAGTATGCTGTAAAGCAAACATTTTAAACAAATTTTTAGTCCAAATGTCAAAGAATTTTGTGGTTGTATTCAGTCTCCTATGTAAATAAAACAGTTTCGCAGTTAATAAAACAATGACATCCGATTGATAAATAATAAATAAATGTTAAAAGTTTTAAAAGAAAATCAGTTATAAACAAAATTTATTGTTTCAATAGTATATCCATTCTTTTCACATGAAGCTATTGAAAGGTTGGTAAAAACTAAGTTTTTCTGGAAATTTATGGCAAAGCATTCACTGCGAAACAGTCTGATGTCATTCTGGTTTGAAAGTGAAAATAGAAATGTAAACATTCTTCAAACATATTCCGCAGTTGTTCTATTGACTATCTTGAGAGGTTAAATATTATTCTGAAGTAAAGCTGAACATATTTGTTAATGTTCATTTCTTGCAATCCAGTCATATACATAAACAATTATTCTTTTTAAAACGATTTTGAGCAAGGAACAATCACAGTAGAACTAAAGCCGGAAGGTAAAGAAATTCGGATACATATATCAAAAAGTTCGAATTATTTATTGTGAAGCCATGATCAACACGACGAGGACATTAAGTAATATACCGAGCGGACGACGTGTTGTAGTGACAGGTATTGGACTCGTTACGTGTCTAGGAGTTGGTACTAATCATGTGTGGGACAGATTGCTGAGAGGAGAGTGTGGAATCACCAAACTCTCTGACAAAGGTGATTACTTTTTAAAACCCCTATCCGTATACAGGTTCCTCTTATGATGCCTCTGCTGCAGGCTACTTTAGAAAATATTGTTTCAAAGTGAACAATAGCTTAACTTAAGGGCTAATTTTCCCTTTTCCAAAATGTTTTAAACTTATCAAAACTTGACTTTCAAAAAGTATCTGGGTTACAGGGATAGCATAACGACTGATCGATGGGTGTCAGGATAGATAATACAGGTAGTACTGATACCGTAAATTACTCAGGAAATGCTGTGATATGACTGTTGAAAGCAGTTTAACCCTTTCTCTTATACGACTGTAACGACAATTCTGCAGCAGACGACTTTGAACATATTTCGTTAAAAGATAAAAAATCTCTATAATTGAATGGATAACCTATGACTTAAAGGGGAAAACAGTGTGGCCAAAGGAGAAATTACTCGTTTTGAGCAATTTGTTCTTTTGTCACTATATAATTGTTTTCAAAAAGCTGTCTGCTGCAGAGGCGTCAGAAAGCGTCTATATGAGAGAAAGGGTTAAAACACTATTAATTCCAAATAAACATTTCTGGCTAATTTGTTTACTTTTTTTCACATAAAGACACTTTCTGGATGACTATTGAAAACATAGTGGCAAAAGGAGAAATTACCCATAATGTGGTAGTCTCTTGAGTACCCACAACATAGGATTTCGTTGAGTTATAAGAGAAATATTGTCGGGAAAAGACCTGTTCACTCCCTCTAATCTAGTCCTCTGTCATTATGTTTATTTTGTAAATAGTAAAACAGCTTGCCATGGTCAGAAAAAGGGTTGCAAACATTACCTCGTCTGTTTCTATCATTTCTGTAGAGTACGAGAGTATCCCTTGTAAAGTAGCGGGGCTGGTTCCAAGGGGAGATAAATCTGGATGTCTCAATATGGACAATTACATACCGACGTCAGACCAGAGAGTTATGGCCCTCGCTACACAATATGGTATAGTTGCTGCTGACGAGGCAATTAAAGATGCTGGCTGGTTCCCTAAAACAGATCAGGAAAAACACAGAAGTGGTAAGTGATCTGCGCTATACCATCCGATGACTTTTCGATGAACTCTTTCTTACAAACAGGCGCTTTCTAACCCTTCTACACCAGACAACATTTGAAAACATTGTAACAAAAGGAGAAATTGCTCTATTAAAATATTATCCGTTCATTTAAAGAGATATTTTTTTTTGATTTTGTCTAGATATTTTCAAAGTCATCTACTGTACATAAAATTGGGATTGGGTTAGCTTTCATTTTCTTTGGTGTTACCTTGGGTAGAGTTCTGATGGGAGAAATGAAGGAAGCTGGATTGATAATCAATCTATGAATCATATAAACCTTTCCCACATAAAACAAATATGCAGCAGACAACTTTGAAAACATCTTGTCAAATATTTTGAAAATCTTTGAAAATGAAACTATAATAACTAAATAGATTTAAAACCATTTGAGGCAAAAGGAGAAATTATTGTTCAGTTTGTCCTTTGCCACAATGGTTTCAAAAGATGTCAAAATGTGCCTGCATGTGGGAAAGCGTTGAAATTATTAGGAAAAATTAAAACAATGATTATAATTTATTAAACACACATATATATATATATATATTTATCACATCACAATGCTTGTATCCGATGTAATATACCCATTACGTATTTCTTTATATACAACATGTGTAATATAACATGACCTAATTAGTAATACTAGGAAAGTGACATCACGTCAGCATTTTGACGTCAAACGTTAGTCACTTTGGCGCCCAAACCCGTAAATTTCATCTAGAAATATTGTAAACGTTAACCCTTTCCCTCACATAGACGCTTTCTGACGCCTCTGCAGCAGACGGCTTTTTGAAAACATAGTAACAAAAGAAGAAATTGCACACAATGTTTTCCACTTTTAGTCATAGGTTATCCATTCAATTATGGAGATTTTCTATGTTTTGACAAAATACATTCAAAGTTGTCTGCTGCAGAATTGTCGTATGAGGGAAAGGGTTAAGTACATAATATCTCATGAGTGTTTTTTATTAATACTTTTAATAAACTAAGCTGAATATGACCTCGGCATAATTATTTGTGGCATTGTTATACAGTTTACTGACGAAATTAAAATAGCTTTGGAAAACCAGATTTTCTTTGTGTGTTTCGTCATGTGATAAAAAGAATCTTACATTCATTGTCATTTCATAAACAGTTTTATTAAACTCGTCCAAGATATTTTAAAAAAATATCTGAGGAAAAACAACAAAGTGATTGAGGTATAGTTTTTCAAAAACAAAGTGGAAAATATTGTTTGAAATGGAGAAACTATTTTTGCATTTTGGGTGATTTCTCATTTTCCACAATTACTGTAAGACTCCATAAACCCTACACAAACATGGTTGTTACTACCAGAAACCTGACTTAATTGTTCAAGTAGATCTAATGTATTCAAGGTCTTAAACTAGCTGTCTATCGCACAATTAATTGATCATTTTGTATTTTATCTTCTCTTTTCAAAAGAAGTGTCATCATTTATCTCCAATTTTCCTTCATCAAAATTCTTGTTCAGTTATAAATTTGGCTGGGATAAACCAGTATGTGGGTTCTACATTTTACCTCATAGAACTAAATTTTTATATATATATATTTGCAATATACATGTATTTGAAAACAATCTATATGAAAATGTCTTACACTACTGCAGCAGACCGCATTTTGAAACATTGTTAGAATGGAGAAATTGCTAAGGATGATATAATTGTGCATGTACAATAATATCAGTATTTGTAACATTACAGACTGTATTTATTCTTCTATTAAAAAGATTGTGTCCACTTTGTAATAGATATCACTTACATGTAATTTACCCTTTCCAACATATAGACGCTTTCTGATGCCTCTGCAAAAGACGACTTTTGAAAATATTATGGAAAATGGAGAATGTTTTCAACTCTTTTTAATAATTAAACTCTCATTTATGAAGATTTTTCAAATTTTTGTTCAGATCATTTCAATGTCGTCTGCTCCAGATTTATGTGGGGAAGGGTCAACCCTTTTTCACATGCAGTCACATTTTGATTTGAGCACATTCTAGTTTTGCCACAATGTTTTCAACTCTATTTAATAATTATGCTTTTGTTTTCAGAGATTTTCTAAACTTTTGACAAGATGTTTTTAACCCTTTCCCTCATATAGACGCTTTCGGACGCCTCTGCAACAGACAGCTTTTTTAAAACATAGTGACAAAAGAAGAAATTGCACAAAACGTGCAATTTCTCCTTTTGCCACAATGTTTTCCACTTTTAGTCACAGGTTATCCATTCAATTACAGAGATTTTCCATGTTTTGACAAAATATGTTCAAAGTCATCTACTGCAGAATTGTTGTATGAGGGAAAGGGTTAAAGTATTCTGCTGTACATTTATTAAAGGTAGGGAGGAGTTAAACATGCAAGTCCAATCAATTATTGTTATAATCTCAAAATTCACTTACAAATAATTATGCCTCTTTCTCATAAAATTCCTGTTCTGTTACAGTCTTGAAGTCACTCTTATACAGTTCTATCTGGAATAATATCCTTTAAGTTATCTGAAAATGACCCCTGCCATGTTCTTGTTGTCTGATTCATGAACACTACAAATGTGTCAATCTAGTGCTATATGAGACCCTTCACTTACATTTAACCCTATCTCACATTCAGTACGTCACATTTTAATTTGAGCAACTTCTAGTCTTAACTCTATTCAATAATAATGCTTTCTTTTGCAGAAAATTTCTATATTTTCATCAAGATGTTTTCAAAGCATTTATAGGGAAGAGATGCATGTCCAATTATTGTTATAATATCAAAATTCAAATTCACTTACAAATAATTATGCCTCTTTCTTATAAAATTCCTGTTTGGATACAGTCCTGAAGTCACTCTTATATTTCTATCTGGAATAATATCCTTTCAGTTATCTGTAAATGACCCCTGTCATGTTCTTGTTGTCTGATTCATGAACACTTCAATTTGTCAATATAGTGCTATATGAGACCCTTCACTGTTTACCTAATATAACATGTTTAGGGGCATCTGCTATTTCATCTGAAGAAGGAAATATAACATATGGAAACTTGGGAGTATATTTTAGATACCGATTTGAAAACGCTCCTACATATAGACTCTTTCTGACGCCTCTGCATCAGATGACTTTTTAAACATTGTGACAAAAGTAGAAATTGTTCAAAACGAGCAATTTTTCCTTTTGACGCAATGATTTAAACTTTTCCCAGTCAATATACTTACATTTACGGAGGTTTTCCATATTTTTGCCTAGATGTTTTGAAAGTCGTCTGCTGCAGATTTGTTGAATGTGAGAAAGTGTTAAAAACACTGTATGTAAAGTAGAAATTGCTTTATTTTGAGCATCCCTCCATTTCTATACGCCTTTTTAGCTCACCTGAGCTTTGCTCAAGGTGAGTTATTGTGATCGCCTTTTGTCCGTCGTGCGTCGTCCATCGTGCGTCGTGCTTCAACTTCTTCTCCTCAGTAACCAGTGGGTCAATTGGGATGAAACTTCACAGAAAGCATCCTCTCAATGACCACACCAGATTTCCTTCAAATTTTTGGGATCCATGCAGAATTCTGGTTTCCATGGCAACGAAATGAAAAAAACTTCAAAATTATTTTTCTCCCAAACTGGACGGCAGATTTTCAAATAATTTTGTAGAAATGTTCCTTAAGTGACCCTCTATCAGATTCCTTCAAGCCATGTTGATTGGTCGAAAAACATGGCAGCCAGGGGTGCGGGGCTATTTTGCCTTATATGGCTATAGTGAAAACTTAAAAAATCTTCTCCTCCGAAAGTGTCAGGCCGATTTTCAAATAATTTTGTAGAAATGTTCCTTAAGTGACCCACTATCAGATTCCTTCATAGCCAAAGTAGATTGGTCTGAAACTATGGCCGCCAGGGGGCAGGGCTTATATAGCTAAAGTGAAAAAAAATATCAGGTGAGCGATCCAGGGCCATCATGGCCCTCTTGTTTTTAAAACGGGATGTATTATAGTCTTACCTGCGGCGTACAGGCGGGCGGTGTCCAGTATGTTGTCCGCCCAATAACTTTAGAAGCCTTTGTCTAATCATCACCAAATTTAGAAAGAATTTGTATTGGCATAATATCTTGGACAAGTTCGACAACTAGCCATATCCCTATAGTCACTCAAGAGTTATCGCCCTTTAAATATAGAAATTACCTAAAAGTGGTCTTGTCTGCTCAATAACTTTAGATGCCTTTATCTAATCACCATACAATTTGGTCCGAATGTAAATTGGCATAATATCTCGGACAAGTACAATAACCAGCCATATCGCTGTAGTCACTCGAGAGTTATTGCCCTTTAATTATAGAAATTACCTCAAATCGGTCTTGTCCGATCAATAACTTTTGAAGCCTTTATCCAATCTGATTACCAAATTTAGTCAGAAAGTGTATGGGCATAATATCTCGGACAAGTACAATAACCAGCCATATCACTGTAGTCACTCGAGAGTTTTTGCCCTTTAATTATAGAAATTACCTCAAATCGGTCTTGTCCGATCAATAACCTTTGAAGCCTTTATCCAATCTGATTACCAAATTTAGTCAGAAAGTGTATGTATAATTTCTCGGACAAGTTCTATAACAAGCCATATTGCTCAAGTCACTCTGGAGTAATTGCCCTTTAATGACAGAAATTACCTAAAATCAGTCTTGTCCCCTCACTAACTTCAGAAGTCACTCTAGAGTTATCGCCCTTGTACCACTTAAATTACATGAAGTTTATGTTTTCCATGCTGTAACTTGAATACATTTTATTTGATCATCTCCAAATTTAGACAATATGTTGATGGACAGATTATCTTGGCCAGGTTCGATAACTAACCACGTTATCTTAGTTACTCCACACTTATGTCCCTCGAATGAATGAATGAATGAATGTATATTGTTTTATGGCGCATCGACAGCTAAGGTCATGTAGCGCGCAATTAAATTTAATTATTCATGATCCCTGGGTAAACAAACCAGTACTAGGCTAGAAAATGTGCCTTGCCCAAGGGCACTCCACCATGACTGTAGTGCGGCGACTGGTATGTCCCTCGAAATGGCCAAAACTGTATTAACAGTGTCTGCTCTCTAAATTTGCCTGACATACCAATTTTCACTATACTTGGTCTTAAAAAAACAGGACGGGCGTATTTTGTGACAGTTGGCACTCTTGTTTTCAATGTTTTTTCAATTTGTCTGCTTCAGAGGCATCAAAAGATGTTTGTATCAGGAAAAGAGTTACTGTACAATTGAATTGTGAAACATACTTGATCAATATTCCTGTTCCTGTGATCATTTTTTTTGCTGTTCAGATGTCGAAACTAGTTAGGAAATGTTTTAATCAGTGTAAAAAGACATTTTGTCTGTTGAGTTTTTAACCCTTTCCTACAATGCAGACATGTTTTGATGCATCTGGAGCAGAAGACCATTGCAAACATTGTAACAAAAGAAGAAATTGCTAAAAATTAGTAATTTCTCCTTTTGCTACAATGTTTTCAACTCTGTTTTAAAGGTATTCAATGATTTTGCCTAAATGATTTAAAAGTTGTTTGCTTAAGATTTGTTGTATGTTGGAAAAATTGAATTTTGATACTGTCTCAATTAGTTTTCTGTCACAAAGGCCAGACATAGTTTTTGATTTATTGAATTTTATGTCAATTTGGTCTTTTGAACATGTGATTTCATTAACCCATTCCCTCATACAGATAACCACAATGTTTTCAACTATATTTAATTATTAAAATTTCATTAACCCTAACCCTTTCCCACTGGTAGACGCATTCTGACGCATCAGTAGCGGACAACTTAATTTCGAAAAATTGGTGGAAAAAGGAGAAATTTCTCCGTTTAACCACAATGTTTTCAACATTAATTATTTAATAGTTTAACTCCAATATAATGAGATTTTTCAAATTATAGCTCGGTTGTTTTCCAAAGTTGTCTGCTGCAATTTTGTTGTATGTGGGGAACAGTTAACCCTTTCCCTCATACGACAATTGTGCAGAAGACGACTTTGAACATATTTTGTCAGAACATAGAACATCTCTATAATTGAATGGATAACCTATGACTAAAAGTGGAAAACATTGTGGCAAAAGGAGAAATTGCACGTTTTGTGAAATTTCTTCTTTTGTCACTATGTTTTCAAAAAGTCGTCTGCTGCAGAGGCGTCAGAAAGCGTCTATATGAGGGAAAGGGTTAACTGCATCCACTAAATGATTTATTTTGTCATGTGCTTTGTAAATACCAAAGAAAAAACAATGTGACATTTACAAATTTGGAATTTTATTGATAATCCATTCCAGTTTAAAAACATAGTGGGAAAAGGAGAAATTGAAATCTTTCTTTTCCCATTATATTAAAAAAAATTGTCCTCTGCAAATTTTTCAAATGTATAATGGAAATGAATTGGAACATTTTGCTCAACACAGTTAATGTTTTTTTAGTCCTCACACTTTTTCGACATATTTTAAGCAGATGAACTTGAAAATATTTGGAAAAATTTGGTAAATCTCTATAATTGGAAGTATAATTATTGACTAAAATTGAAATCATTGTGACAAAAGGAGATATTGTTTATGTCAGATGAACAATTTCTCTACTTGTCACAATGTTTCTTAAAGTCATCTGCTGCAGAGGCATAACATTTAAATTAATCCTTGCCTTGATATAACATTTTTATAAACATTCCAAATTGAAAAAATATTTAAAATCTAGCTATATTAAATTTACAGTTTTATTTCGAGATAGGAAAGAAATATCAAAATGATATTTCCAATTTTCCAGATATTTTATATGTTTCATCATATGTTTTAATAGCTGATAACTTTAACCCTTTCCCACATACAACAAATCTGCAGCAGACAACTTTTAAAACATTTATACAACAGCATGGAAAATCTCTATATGTTCAAGTTTAATAATTGAGAATGTTGTGGCAAATGGAGGAATTGCTCATTTTGAGGAATTTCTCCTTTTGCCACAATGTTTTCAAAAGTTGACTGCTGCATGGGGGTCAGAATACGTCTATATGTGGGAAAGGGGGTTAAAAAGAGTCCCATCAGTAAATACCTGTAGATCAATCTTTTCCCATTATACAACACATAGATCTGCTAAAGGAGATTTCCGAAATATGCAGGCAATAAATATTGAAAATGAAAGTTTAATTATTGGATAGAGTTAAAGAACAGTGTAAAAAAAGGAGAATTATAAAGAGTAATTTCTCCTCTTGCCATAATGTTTTCGAAAGTCAGTCAAATATGTCTGCATGTGGGAAATTATTAACGGCATTTGCCATTTGACAACCTGTAATTATTCTACATGCAGTATGTAGGAATGGGTTAAGAGTGTGCTATAACAAAGACTTGTGTATAAGGTCTTCACAAGGATCTGCCATGGCCTAGTGGTTATTAAACTTCGGGATTTAAAACCTGAGGGGTCCCAGGTTCAGTTCCGATCGAGTCACTGCTGTTATGGTGGAGTGCCCTTGGGCAAGGCACATTTTCCTAGCCTAGAACCGGTACTGGTTTATTTACCCAGGGATCGCGAATATAAGAACTGTTGCTGTGATATAACTGAAATAATGTTGAAAATGGTGCAAAATTCCAATAAAACAAATACCGTCTTCACAATGTAATGTAGTACGATACCAAACGATACAAACATTGTACTATATTGACAATTGCTATGTTTGTAAAGCGACCAATATTAACATAGATTTCCATGCTGGCACTTAAAAACGTCGGCTTTTATTTGGTTTGTTATCTTATTAAAGTTTACTTTTCTAATCACAATGTTTATCCTTTCTGCTTAAGCCTTTTCACTGAAATATGTTTCTTTTGACACCTCTTGACCAGGCAAATTTTGAAAACCCCTGTAGGTAAAGAGAGAAAACATTTTTATTGAGCAATTTCTCCTTTTTGTCACAATCTTACCTTCACTTTCTAAAATGACACTTTCATACTTACAGATTTGTAATAATAATAATCCCCTGTGAAATGTTGTTCTTGAAATTATGAACTTTTCATGCCACTTATGAACTGTTCATGAACAGCCAATAAATAGTTCTTAATCACAGTTCAAGAACTTTAGTTCATGAACAGTAAGACAAACTTGTTCGTGAACTGTTCAAGAACTGAAGAAGAACATGGCAAATTCTTAACAAGTTCATAAACATCTGTCAAGTGTAATTCAAGTACTTTTAATGAACCCTATAAGTTCTTATTCTGTTCTTGAATAGTAAGTTTAATATATCACTGATTTTAAAATGATATTTAATTAAATTACAATGACTTTTTAACTCAGTGTGAATCTCTTAAACTACCATTCTGAATAGAGAAATAAGGACATTTATAGATCACTTCTAGAACACTTCTAGAATACTTCTAGAACCAAAGAAGTTCTTATAAATGTATTATAGTGAAAACTTTTGAAATCTTCTTGTCAAAAGTAAAGGCCCTAGTGAAAAACATTAATGCAATTCCAGTGAAATTTCATTGTTACCTGCTATGTTACTGGAATACCAGTAGAATAACCAAAAATACCACTGGAACTGAACTTGAATTTGAAATATACCAAGGGAGTTAACTCATGCATAAAACACAGGAACTCTTCAAAAAGAAGTTAGTAATGTTTACTACTTCCTTTACGTTTTTTGGTGGGAGAAATATGTTGTGTTTCAAAGGCACAGAGAAGTTTTTTGTAATTTCTTATGAACAACTTGATGGGCACATTTGGTAAATGTCTTAAATGTTACATTGTTTATTAAATTAGCAAATTGTATTATGCTATGTCATAAACAATAAGTTTATATTGGTGATTTATTTAAGTATCACATTGCCACATGTGAAAGAAGCCAATTGTCTTCATATAAAAAATATTTGTATTGAATTCTGGTTCAACTATGTTTCAATGAAACAGAATATTTTCTGTACATAATCTGCACAGGCTTTCTGTAATTTCTTCTGTACAAAATCTGGTTCTTAGGTCCACCCAGACTATTTCATACACTGGTTACCAACCAATTGAACATGAACTTTTCATGAACTGTTCATGAACAGTAGTTCTTGAACTGTTCATGAACTGTAGTTCTAGAACTGTTCATGAGCGATAGTTCTTGAACCGTTCATGAACAATCCATGAAGAGAAAATGGCACAATGAATTTGCACTGGAAAAAGTTCTTGAACAGTTCATGTTTAAAAAGAAAATCAAGAATATTTCATGAATTTTCAGTTCTTGAACAATTCATGAACTTTTTAATGACAATGTTTCCTGAATGTGTCATGAACTGTTCATGACCTGTTCAAGAACTACATATTTAAGAACTTTTTAAGAATTTGTGCCATTTTATCTTCATATACATCCCATGAACTGTTCATGAACCAGGTACCTGAACTTTGCATGAATTATACAAGAACTGTTCATGAACAGTAATTATTCATTTCACAGGGGCGTATGTTGAAGGATTAAAAGTGGTATATATAGTTTTGTTATAGATTGATTGTTCAACTCAAGGACCAAACTATAGTTTGAGTCCTGGTCAGATGGGTAACATTTATTTCATTTTATCCTGTTTTCAACAATTTGCACTTAGTATAGTTAACCCTACCCCACATACAAACACTTTCTGACGCCTCCGCAGCAGACAACATTGGCAATAATCAATGTGTAGGCCTTGTTGATCTATAGGGGTCCAGGTAAATTTTGAAATCCTATAAAACGCCACAGCTGCATTTTGTGGCATTTTGAGAAAAATGTGTAGGCACGTGCCTACAGTGCCTAAAGGAAGCTACACCCCTGATAGTATTGGATCATTCATTCATAGATTTATTTCATATTTTGGTCAATACGATGTCAAAGTTGTCTACTGCAGATTTGTTGTATGTTTGTTGTATGTGGTTAATAGAAGAATAGGAAAGGGACAAATGAAGGACTTATGCAAGAATAACATTTCATCATCTTGCTCTTTAAAACATCTGTTTGGTTCAAATTCTATAACAAAGTCTTCACCAGTCTAAATGTACTTTGATGTTATGCGACCTCCAAATTTAAAGATTGGAGAACAGAGCTCTATATAAGAGACAACAGTTTCATGTCATCAATTCAATGTTTGACTTCAAAACCCTATGTTGTGGGTACTCAAAAGAACCGTCTGACTGAGACTATTCGTTTTAGTACCCAAAACATCGGGAGGTTTAACAACAAAAGAGATGAAGACAGTGGTGCAGAGGTAGAGCGTCGGCCTCTCGTATCAGAGGTCCCTGGTTCGAGTCCTGTGATGAGCGGGTCCTGACTTTGGGATTTTTCCACACAAACGGCGCGAGTACTGGTTAAGTCTCCAGGAAGCAGACATCCAGCGTGATTAATATAAGCTGAAAGCTTGCTTCGCAATCGATGTAAAATAAATAATGTTTAAATTAAAAGAGATATAAATCATATTGTAGTACAACAACCTGTTTATTCCGTTTATCTTGACCAATATAAAAGAACTTGTGAAATGTTCTATATTTGTTCTAATGTGTTAAAAACATGTTTAGATATGTAGCTTTTTCTATGTACTTGTGAAAAGCTGAGGTCAAACTTCACACCAATATGTTTAACTCTTTCCCACATATAGACTCTTTCTGACGCCTCTGCAGCAGACGACTCTTGAAATCATTGTGGCAAAAGGAGAAATTGAGCAATTTTTCCATTTGCCACAATAATTTCAACTCTATACAATAATCATACTATAAATTATAGAGATTTTCTATATTTAGGACTTGATAATTTCAAAGTCATCTGCTGTAGATTTATTGTATGAGGGAAAGGGTTAAACCTTTCCCTCATACATACAGCTGAATAGTGATAATAGTGCAGCAGACTACTTCTGAAAATATTATGAGAATAGCTAGGAGAAATTACTCACAATTGGCAAATTTTCCTTTTAAGACAATTTCCAGTATTCAATTCTTTCTCAGAATCATATTTCTGCATTACCAGATTTCTGTTTATCTTTATCTTATTTAGTCTAACAGCTGTTAAGATAATTGAGTGTTTTTAGAGTCATCTATAGGAATCGGCTATGGCCAAGTGGTTAGTGCAGGGATTCTGAACCGGGTGTCCTGGGTTCAAACCCCAGTCTGACTGTGGTCATGGTTGAGTGCCCTAGAACTAGCTTGTTTACCCAGGTATATGTAGTATGAATAAGTGGACTGATGCCAGTAATGATGACAAAGATGTAAAACCATAGAAATAAATAAAATATGGGTCATCTGCTTTGAAAACTTAAATTTGAAAGTAAGTCATTACACTTGGAAATTTGGAGGTGTGATTTTGATATTGAGTTGAAAATACATTATATGTACTGTGAGAAAGGAGAAAATGTTGACAAAGAAACATTTCTCCTTCTTGTGCAATGTTTATTTTAAATAGTTGTTGTCTGAAGAAGTGGCAGAAAATTTATAAATCAGGAAATGGGTTAACCTTTTACCACCTGTAGATGCATTCTGACACATCTGCAGCAGTCGACATTTGAAAACATCGTGGCATAGGCAGAAATTGCTGAAACCGAGCAATTTCTCCTTTTGTCACAATGCTTTCAACTTTATTCAGACATTTTACTTTCAAGTTAATTTACTTTTTTCTGATTTTTGTCTGGATGATTTCAAAGTTGTCTGCTTCAGCTTTGTTGTATCAGGAAAAGGGTTCATAAGGTCGATTATCAGAAATTGTGATATCAGATAAATGGTAACACTGTTTCACCTACAACTCATGGGCGATTATCTGAAATTGTGATATCAGATAAATGGTAACACTGTTTCACCTACAACTCATGGGCGATTATCTGAAATTGTGATATCAGATAAATGGTAACACTGTTTCACCTACAACTCATGGGCGATTATCTGAAATTATGATATCAGATAAATGGTAACACTGTTTCACCTACAACTCATGGGGGATTATCTGAAATTGTGATATCAGATAAATAGTAACACTGTTTCACCTACAACTCATGGGCGATTATCTGAAATTATGATATCAGATAAATGGTAACACTGTTTCACCTACAACTCATGGGCGATTATCTGAAATTGTGATATCAGATAAATGGTAACACTGTTTCACCTACAACTCATGGGCGATTATCTGAAATTGTGATATTGTGATATCAGATAAATGGTAACTGTTTCACCTACAACTCATGGGAGATTATCTGAAATTGTGATATCAGATAAATGTTAACACTGTCTCACCTACAACTCATGGGCGATTATCTGAAATTGTGATATCAGATAAATGGTTAATAGAAAATCTTTACAAAAGAAAGTAAAATTATTGAATAAAGTAGAAAACATTTTGAGCAAAGAGAACTAACTTTATCTTTATGAGAAACTTCTCCTTTTGACACGATGTTTTCAAGAGTCTTAAGCTGCAGTTGGGTCAACATGTGTCTTAACCCTTTCCCACATGTTGGTGCATTTTGATGCTTCTGCAGCAGACATCATTTGAAAACATGGTTTCATTGACATGTATAAAGATTTCTGATACTTTTACTGAGACGTGTTCAAAGTCCTCTGTTGCAGATGTATTTTGTATGTGGGAAAAAGTAAATCAGATTGGTGTACCAAATGGATATTTTATTTCAAATTGATATGTGCAATTGAGCTATATTGGTATAAAACTCTCTTCAGTACCTGGTGGGAGCCTCCCAGATAAATGTTATTTCTGCATCTTATTGCATTCCAGAATGCTTTTAACCCTTTCCCTCATACAACAATTCTGCAGCAGACGACTTTGAACGTATTTTATCAAAACATAGAAAATCTCCATAATTGAATGGATAACCTATGACTAAAAGTGGAAAAACATTGTGGCAAAAGAAGAAATATCACGTTTTGTGCAATTTCTTCTTTTGTCACTATGTTTTCAAAACGCTGTCTGCTGCAGAGGCGTCTGAAAGCGTTTATATGAGGGAAAGGGTTAATGTTTTCTATTCATTTGATGTTCATTTTATTTCTCATTTCTAAATACTTATTTCCCTGTTATATATAATTACCTCTTCTGATGCATTCACTGCTTCAGTAAAAGACAACTTTTGAAAACATTGCTCCAATCCTCCTTTTCCCACAATGTTTTCAACTCTGTATATCTAGATCATATTTTCCAATTTATTATTTTCTTCGGATGTATTTAAAGCAGATCACTTATATAACTAAACAGTTTAACAGAGCTCCAAATAAAGATTCTCTTCCATGGTTTTAACCCTTTCCCACATACAAGAAGTCTGCAGCAGACAACTTAGAAAACATCTGGGCAAAAATACAGAAAATCTTTATAAATGAAGGTAATAGTTGCTTTATTTTAAAAAGAGTTGAAAACATTGTGGCAGAAGGAGTAATTTCTCTTTTGCCACAATCATTACAAAAGTCTTATGCTGTTGAGGCGTCAGAAAGGTGTTTGTATTTGGGTTAAATCTTTATTTGATGTTTCAACCCTTAACCCTTTCCCTCATACAACATTTTGCAGCACACAACTTTGAACATATTTTGTCAAAAAATCTCTATAATTGAATGGATAACCTATGACCAAAAGTGGAAAACATCGTTTTGAGCAATTTCTTCTTTTGTCACTATGTTTTCAAAAAGCCATCTGCTGCAGAGGCATCAGAAAGCGTCTATATAAGGGAAAGGGTTAATGTTGATTGCCAAATACCAGTTTATCCCTCCTTACCCATGTCTTTGCAGTGAACCCTTTCCTACATGCATCAAATCTGCAGCAGACAACTTTGAAAAACATCATGGGCAAAAACATGGAATCTTTTTATAAATGAAGGTTTAGTTAAATAAGTTGAAAACATTGTGGCATATGAAGAATTTGCTTGTGTTAGCCACAATCTCCTTTTGTCAGAATGTTTTCAAAAGTCATCTGATGCAGATTTGTTGCATGTAGAAAGAGGTTTCACTGCAAATACAGGGTACAGGTGTCAGAAAGAGTCTGTATTTGGGAAACAGTTAAATCTTTATTTGATGTTCCAAGTTTACCCTATATGTTGAAGGCCTGGATCATGACATACCAGTTTAACCTTCGTTTTCAACATGCAACAATTCTGCAGCAGACAGCTTAGAAAACATATAGTATTTTTAGATCACCTGAGCCAAAGGCTCTAGGTGAGCTATTCTGTCCATTTTTTGTTTGTAGTCCGGCGCCCGTCGTCCATCGTTAACTTTTAGCTTTAAACATCATCTCCTCCTAAAGCACAGGACCAATTTCATCCAAATTTCACAGGAATGTTTCATTGGTGGCCCTCTTTCAAAATCGTTCAAAGATTTAAATTCCATTGAGAACTTTGGTTGCTGCGTCATCAGAAAGGGGGCAAAATGTCCAAACTTTAAAAATCTTCTACTCTGAATCTGCATGTCAGATTCCAATATAATTTGGTAGAAATGTTTCTTGGGTGACCCTCTACAAAGATTGTTCAAGGCATACTGATTGGTTGAAAAACATGGCAGTCAGGAGGCATCAGAAAAGGGGCAAAATGACAAAATAGGAAATTCCATTTTTTTGAAAGTCCTTGTCTGATATTAAGAAAAGGAATCTTACTTCAGTGATCCTCTACTTAATTTATTCAAGCCGTATTGATTGGTTACAAAATCATAGCAACTTCGTGTCATCACAAAAGGGGTAAATTGAACTTTTACCTACAAATGACAACTCCTACCATTCCACTTGACCAATTTCAACGTAACTTCACAGGAACGTTCCTTTGACGATCCTCTTTCAAAATTGTTAAAAGACTTACATTCTGTGTAGAACTTTGATTGCTGCGGCATCAGAAATTGAGAAATATACCCAAACTTTAAAAACCTTTTCCTCCATAATTCGATTGTCAGATTCCAAGATAATTTAGTAGAAACGTTCTTTGAGTGACTCTCTACAAAACTCTTCAAGCCTTATTAATTTCGTTGACAAATAGAGCAGCAAAGCGGCATCAGGTAAAAGGTGCAAAATGACAAAACTTTATAATTCTTTTCTTATTAAGGAATCTGATAGAGGGTCACCCTAGGAAAATTTCTACAAAATTGTTTGAAAATCGGCCTGACACTTTTGAAGGAGAAGATTTTTTAAGTTTTCACTATAGCAATAAAAGGCAAAATAGCCCCGCCCCCTGGCGGCCATGTTTTTTGACCAATCAACATGGCTTGAAGGAATCTGATAGAGGGTCATCCAAGGAACATTTCTACAAAATTATTTGAAAATCGGCCCGACACTTTTGGAGGAGAAGATTTTTTAAGTTTGCACTATAGCTATATAAGGCAAAAAAGCCCCGCCCCCCCCTGGCGGCCATGATTTTCGACCAATCAACATGGCTTAAAGGAATCTGATAGCGGGTCATCCAAGGAATATTTCTACAAAATTATTTGAAAATCGGCCTGACACTTTTGGAGGAGAAGATTTTTTAAGTTTTCACTATAGCCATATAAGGCAAAAAAGCCCCGCCCCCCTGGCGGCCATGTTTTTCGACCAATCAACATGGCTTCAAGGAATCTGATAGAGAGTCACCCAAGGAACATTTCTACAAAATAAGTTCAAAATCTGCCAACCAGTTAGGGAGAAGTAGAATTTTGAATTTTTTTTTCGTTTCGTTGCCATGGAAACCAGAATTCTGCATGGATCCCAAAAATTTGAAGGAATTCTGGTGAGGTCATTGAGAGGATGTTTTCTGTGAAGTTTCATCCCAATTGACCCACCGGTTACTGAGGAGAAGATGTTGAAGATTTTTTAAGTTTGCACTATAACCATAAAAGGCAAAATAGCCCCGCCCCCTGGCGGCCATGTTTTTGACCAATCAACATGGCTTGAAGGAATCTGATAGAGGGTCACCCAAAGAACATTTCTACAAATTTATTTGAAAATCGGCCTGACACTTTTGGAGAAGAAGATTTTTTAAGTTTGCACTATAGCCATATAAGGAAAAATAGCCCCGCCCCCCCCTGTCGGCCATGTTTTTCGACCAATCAACATGGCTTGAAGGAATCTGATAGAGGGTCACCCGAGAAACATTTCTACAAAATTATTTGAAAATCAGCCTGACACTTTCGGAGGAGAAGATTTTTTAAGAATTTTGAAGTTTTTTCATTCGTTGCCATGGAAACCAGAATTCTGCATGGATCCCGAAAATTTTAAGGAATTCTGGTGAGGACATTGAGAGGATGCTTTCTGTGAAGTTTCATCCCAGTTGACCCACCGGTTACAGAGGAGAAAATGTTGACGGACGACGGACGCCGGACGATCACAATAACTCACCTTGAGCACTTCGTGCACAGGTGAGCTAAAAAACAAGAGAGCCAAGATTGCTCTAAATCGATCACCTGAATAACAGTAAATTAGTAGCAAATATAAATTAACTGCAAATATCTGTGAAAATTTGATTAGGAGTGCATATGAAACTGCAAGGAGTGGACACTGTTAAAGAAATGGCTTATCAGTAAAAGCCATTTGTATCTTGAAATCTAACAAGAACTTTAAAGCCAAGTTGATTGGTTGGAAACTATGCCCGCCAGAAGGCGGGGCTTATATAGCTAAAGTGAAAAAAAAAATCAGGTGAGCGATTCCAGGGCCATCATGGCCCTCTTGTTTAAGATCTCTATAAATGAGAATTATTGGATAGAGCTGAAAACATCATGGGCAATTTCTGCTTTTGCCACAATGTCTTCAAAAGTCATCTGCTAAAGATGTGGCAAATATGTTTGCTAGCCATATGGCTATATAGCAGAGTGCGAGGGTAAACAATGCCTGAAAATGCAAAATAATGTGGCAATTAAATTGCATCTGCAGGTGGGAATGGGTTAAATGAGAAATCAACATACACATCACCTGGAAACTATTACATTATCCCTATCCCATTAACAGCAAATTTACGCATGAGGATATTGAACAAATCCAGGTTAAACTTTCCCTCATATAGACTCCTCTGCAGCAGATGGGTTTTTGAAAACATAGTGACAAAAGAAGAAATTGCTCAAAGCGAGCAATTTCTCCTTTTGCCACAATGTTTTCCACTTTTAGTCATAGGTTATCCTTTCAATTATAGAGATTTTTTATTTTTTGACAAAATATGTTCAAAGTCGTCTGCTGCAGAATTGTCGTATGAGGGAAAGGGTTAAGGGTTGAAACATCCAGGTTGGAAACTTGGTTAATTCATCACCAAAGTACTTTTCTTGTGAATTCAGACACTTTCTGATACCACTGCAGCAGACATATTTTGAAAACATTGTGGGAAAAGGAAATTATGGTCTTGGTAAAGAATATCTCCCATTATCAAAATTCTATAATCTTTTCGGAATTGGGCTATGGATTTTCCCATCCATTTCTTTAGATGTTTTCAACATGTTATAGAAGGTCTAAATATTATCAGGTACAGTATAGATTAACCCTTTCCCTCATATAAGACGCTTTCTGACGCCTCTGCAGCAGACGGCTTTTTGAAAAAATTGTCACAATGTTTCCCACTTTTAGTCATAGGTTATCCATTCAATTATAGAGATTTTCTATTTTTTGACAAAATGTGTACAAAGTCATCTGCTGCAGAAATGTCGTATGAGGGAAAGGGTTTAGGATAGACTAAAGCCTTTTGATTCCAAAGTTTTAAGTTTAACTTAAGGTACTTATAGCTCAGTGTTTGAATTCAGGAAATACTGTGATGTAACTAAAATTCTGTTAAAAAACACATAAATTAGTATTAAATCCTATAGTTTATATATTGAATAATAGTAATAAAGACCAATAGAGTTGTTTCCCTTTCTTTACAATTTAATATTTAAAGGACTACATGACATTGTAGTATGTACATAAATAGTATCGTTTTTTCAAAGAATTTGTTAGCTCTATCAATATTTAAAGGACTACATGTAGTATGTACATAAATAGTATCGCTTTTTCAAAGAATTTGTTTAGCTCCATCTTCTAAATTATTGCCAACTCGTATCTGCTGTAGAGCAGTCAGATTGTGTCTCACATTAGTGGAGTACTAAGTTGTAAGAATATGCACCTTGGGTATGGGAGACACCGGCTTGATCCCCTGGCAGGTCATACCAAAGACTCTATAAAATGTAAAAAGTGTTTACCTGTCTTGAAGCTCAGCTACGTTTATGGGGATAACATTGCAACTAATAGCTGATGTCAGGATACATTTACAAGCAATAGTGTTAATTAACCTAGGAAAGTCTGTTATATGACTAAAATATTGTTGAAAACAGCTGCTTCAAACACAATTCAAAAGGGAGAAAATTTCTCTGTGATCCCACAAGTGAAACTGCTTTCATCTAGAGCTGTGAATTATTGATTGTTTGTTCCATTTAAGCTCTACATTCTTGATTGTTTGTATCATTTAAGGCTTTAGCTCTGAATTATTGATGGATTGCATCATTTAAGCTCTTAATTATGGATAGATTGTATAATTCAAGCTCTGAATTATTGATGGATTGTATAATTCAAGCTCTTAATTATGGCTTGATTGTATAATTTAAGCTCTGCATTCTTGAATGTTTGTTTAAATCAAGCTCTGAATTATGGCTTGATTGTATCATTTAAGCTTTGCATTCTTGAATGTTTGTTTAATTCAAGCTCTGAATTATGGCTTGATTGTATCATTTAGGCTCTGCATTCTTGAATGTTTGTATCATTTAAGCTCTGAATTATTAATTGATTGTATCATTTAAGCTCTGAATTATTGATTGATTGTATCATTTAAGCTCTGAATTATTGATGGTTTATATCATTTTAGGCGTAGCTGTGGGTATGGGAATGGTTGGTATGCAGAATATAGCCAACATGGGACAGGTCCTACGAGAGAGGGGTTATAAACGAGTGTCGCCTCATTTCATTACGATGACACTCATCAATATGGCTGCCGGACAGATTAGTCTGCGGTATGGACTTCAGGTATCAGTGATATCATATTGTTAGCCTTTCCCCTACACAGACAACATTTGACACCTTTGCAGCAGACAACTTTTTAAAATATTATAGGAAGAGGAGAGATGGCATGAAACAATGTTTTCAATCAAATATTGTATATTAAATACTACTAATTTGTTATAATAGATATTGTATTTTTCTGCTCCGATATTTTCAAAGCGGAAAAAAATAAAATATCAATAGGCAACTTTTGAAAATATTTATGACAATTTGGAGAAATCTTTCTTAACCCTTTCCCTCATATGACAATTCTGCAGCAGACGGCTTTGGACATATTTTGTCAAAAGACAGAAAATTAATTATGACTAAAAGTGGAAAACATTGTGGCAAAAGGAGAAATTGCTCGTTTTGAGCAATTTCTTCTTTTGTCACTATGTTTTCAAAAAGCCATCTTCGCAGAGGCATCAGAAAGCGTCTATATGAGGGAAAGTGTTAATATGCCATTGCTTCTTTCCCTTAATGTTTTTAACTATATAAAACATATACTTTGTTTCCTATTTCTGTATACATGTAGGCATACTTTCACAGATTTATTCAAAGCAAACAATTCTAAATAATATTATATCAGGTAAACATTCACTAAAAACCGTGAAATAACCGATCACTGTACATATCTTCACATGTTGAGTAAAGCTTATACCACTGATAGAAACGCCTGCAATAGACAACTTTTGAAAACATAATGGTAAGAGGAGAAACATTTATCATAATGAAGTAGTTTCTCCTTTGGCTACATTGTTTTCAATTTTGTTCAATGATTATACTTAAAGATTTTCCATCATTTTTCTGATATGTTTTCTAAGCCCTCCGTTACAGAGTTAATGCTTAAACTGGATTATAATGTTGCAAAGGAATAGATAACCCTTTCCCTCATACAACAATTCTGCAGCAGACGACTTTGAACATATTTTGTCAAAAAATTTGAAAATCTCTATAATTGAATGGATAACCTATGACTAAAAGTGGAAAACATTGTGGCAAAAGAAGAAATTGCTCGTTTTGAGCAATTTCTTCTTTTGTCACTATGTTTTCAAAAAGCCGTCTGCTGCAGGGGCACCAGAAAGTGTATATATGAGGGAAAGGGATAAGGAGCAGTAAACTGGCCTTTTTGCAACAATATCTGTCTTATGACTAAACGAAACCCGATGTTTTTATATAAGGATTTCAGGAAGTGAAATACTCTTCTTATCTAGAGCTCTGACATTGAGTTATTGTCTTCCTCTTTTGGAAATTGTTATTATACCCCCTTCGAAGAAGAGGGGGGATATAAGAGTCACTGTGTCAGGCTGTCTGTCTGTCTGTCGGTCGGTCTGTCTGTCGGTCGGTCGGTCGGTCGGTCGGCAGCCATATTTTGTCCGGCCTATTTCTTACAAACCACTGGGTGGAATTCGATAAAATTTTACATGAAGCTTCTATACTAAGATTGAAGAGGAGATGTTCATTTCCTAAAGGGGTTACAATTGCATGCTATTTTAGAGTTATGGCCCTTTTACTTATTAAGTTATGCTGTAGGTCAAGGTGCTGTTTAGGAGGTATTTATCATCTTCAGTGATAGTTCTGGGTTTAGTTTTGAGTTTAGATCTGTGTAAACAAGAACTTTTAAAATTAACCCTTTTCCACATTCAGAAGCTTTCTGATGCCTCTGAAGCAGACGACATTAGACATTTTTTCGACAAAAGGAGACTTTGCTCATTATGTCACAATGTTTTCATTTCTATTCAATGGTTATTAGTCGCCGGGCAGAAGCCCGCGACTTCTATTTTTAATAGGTTTTCGGAAATCACATTGGAGGAAGAGTTATTATTAGAAAAAACCAAAATTAAATGTCTTGAACATATTACAATTGCGTTTGTTTAAAAACACTAAGTTATGACACATCTAAAATGAAATAAATATTCCGATGTTTTAAGTATTAGTAGTTTCTTTATTTTGACTCGCATCTCTTTTTTTGGGTTTTATTTACGAAGACAAAACCGTCCCTATGAGACTTGCAGCAAGCAGACTGTTATGTGTCAATATCAAGTAAAAATCACGTCGAATTCTCCTTTAAAATAGCAATCTTAACTTACTGAATGTTATTTTCATGTTCAAAGAGATGTCTTGATTTGTGAGGAATTCATTTTATAATGTTTATCCATGTATATCTAAAATAGGAACTGTTTCTAAGCTAAAACTTTTGTTCGCGTGACTCACGAATACCAACTGCGTAGATCAATCTCCTTTGCACTCACTTACAAATAGTAAATTATAGGTGATTTAAAATGTTTATTTAGTTCGAAACAAATGAAGAAAAGAACAAACCGAGATAAAACTGGTTTTAATAGAAAAATGACTTTGAACGAACAGTCTCTGCCTATAAAGATAGTTTCAAGAACGACACCTCTGCAAAGAAGAATGTAGGTCACGAATCGGGTCTTTCGTACAAAATTATTTTGTCCTTGACAATTTTAAATGTGTCATTAAATTCCCTAAAGGCATATTGCTTCCGATCTGCATATTGTTATGCATCATTGACACAAGGGCGCTCATCATGATATAATTTTAAAACATGAGTAGTTTGTTATTTTCATTATAAAAAAGGAAGGAAAGAATTACAATAAATTAACATGTTGTAGGGCTCAGTTTATGTTCGAAATTAAGTTTAAATTATACAACAATTTCAATGAGATTTAACTGTACAGATATTATATTTCGAATGTGGTCTTATTTATAAATATTGGACTACATTTCATCATTTGTTAAAGTATGATATAATTAGGATGCCAAGCTAATATCATTTTGAGAAAAAGAGAAAACTCATGTCTTCAGCGATTTAACACCCTTATCTCATTGTTTTAAAAGTAGATTGCTGCAAAGGTGTCCAATGTTGACTTTAATAGGGGAAACATAAAATGACGTGCTATTGCATGCAAATCTTAAATTGTCTGTTTTGTGGTTTTATTGATACATGATAACATTCAAATATTCTGACAAACATCTTGAAAAGTATATGTGGAATTCACAAATCTTATAATTATTCCTTAATGAAAGCACTGTATACATACAGACTAATTATTGTCAAGATTACTCATTTCCATTACTGTGTATGATCAATAATTAGTTGGCTGTGTGTATGGTCAACCTACTTTGGAATGGAGATTGATCATAAACAATGAAAGGCTTCAATTATCATTCACTTCGTTGACAAAACAATGCAAGTTATGATACATTTTCACTTGACCCCGCCCCTGATGTTCCAATATGCCCCTCAGTTGATAACTGTTTATTCAACTACTATAATGTTAGTGTTATGCATAACTGCAGTATGCATTTCCGGCGACATTGATGCGTTGCATCAACTTTCTCTTGTACCTTCATACAGATTTGTTACACTTTTGCCTAGCTGTTTTCTAGGTCGTCTGCTGGAGATTTGTTGTATGATGACGGAAAGTGTAAAACTTGCAATACATGTTTTTACTTAGCATCATTAGATAATGTAGTGGCCATAATTCTACCATATATTTAACATCAATAATGTTCTTTTTTCGACTTTAAGTATTTTTTATCGGTTTTGTAAATACAACAATTTCCTGATGAGCTTGTTGAAAACATTGTTGGAAAAGGTGAAATTGCTCAAATGCCAGGGAAAAATGTTATATGTTTGGAGTCCTTTCATGAAAATGCTAAGGAAACACATACTTATTTGAACTGGCTGCAATATCATGCCTCAAATACTGTTCAAATCTGTGTTAACCTGTTTCAAAACACATCTTACAGTAAGAATAACTTAACCCTTTCCCTCATATTGATGCTTTCTGAAGCCCCTGCAGCAGGTGGCTTTTTGAAAATATAGTGACAAAAGAAGAAATTGCTCAAAAAGAGCAATTTCTCCTTTTGCCACAATGTTTTCCATTTTTAGCTCGTCTGATTTTTTGGAAAAAAAAGACGAGCTATTGTCGTCACTTGATCGTCGTCGTCGGCGTTTGTTAAGTTTTGCGTTTAGGTCACGTACATGGAAACTATTAAACATAATACTTTGAAACTTGGAAAACTTGTTCATCTAATACCCTTCTTCACATTGTATGCTAAAGATACTGAGTTTGACCTTCTTTTGGGGGTAAAAAACATGATTTTGGTGGTTTTTGGGTGACTTTGAGATTTGGTCATAGCTCCCTCATTTTTTGTTAGATTAATTTCATATTGTGCACACATGTTTCATAAATAATGTACTTCAACATATCAAACGGGATTTTGGGTCAAACATTTGGATTTTTTGCTTTTTCATTTCTTGTATTTTTTAACTTTGCGTTTAGCTCAACGTTAAAGTCGTTTTTGTTTGTTTTTTTCTCAATAAGTACTGGTACTAGGGCTTTCATATTTGGAATATAGTTTCATCTAATACCCTTCTGCACATTGTATGCTGAAGATGCTGAGTGTGACCTTTATTTTTGGGGTAAATCACTTGATTTTTGGTGGATTTTGAGAATTGGACATATCTTCTTTCTCAATAAGTACTGGTACTAGGGCTTTCATATTTGGAATATAGTTACATCTAATAACATTCTGGACATTGTATGCTGAGTGTGACCATGCCTCAAATACTGTTCAAATCTGTGTTAACCTGTTTCAAAACACATCTTACAGTAAGAATAACTTAACCCTTTCCCTCATGTTGATGCTTTCTGATGCCTCTGCAGCAGGTGGCTTTTTGAAAATATAGTGACAAAAGAAGAAATTGCTCAAAAAGAGCAATTTCTCCTTTTGCCACAATGTTTTCCATTTTTAGCTCGTCGGGTTTTTTGAAAAAAAAAAGGCGAGTTATTGTCGTCACTTGATCGTCGTCGTCCGTGTCGTCGTCGTCGGCGTTGGTTAAGTTTTTCGTTTAGGTCACTTACATGGAAACTATCAAACATAATACTTTGAAACTTGGAAAACTTGTTCATCTAATACCCTTCTTCACATTGTATGCTAAAGATACTGAGTTTGACCTTCTTTTTTGGGGTAAAAAACATGATTTTGGTGGTTTTTGGGTGACTTTGAGATTTGGTCATAGTTCCATCATTTTTTGTTAGATTAATTTCATATTGTGCACACATGTTTCATAAATAATGTACTTCAACATATCAAACGGGATTTTGGGTCATACATTTGGATTTTTTGCTTTTTCATTTCTTGGATTTTTTAACTTTGCGTTTAGCTCAACGTTAAAGTCGTTTTTGTTTGTTTTTTTCTCAATAAGTACTGGTACTAGGGCTTTCATATTTGGAATATAGTTACATCTAATACCCTTCTGCACATTGTATGCTGAAGATGCTGAGTGTGACCTTTATTTTTGGGGTAAATCACTTGATTTTTGGTGGATTTTGAAAATTGGACATATCTTCTTTCTCAATAAGTACTGGATATTTGGAATATAGTTACATCTAATAACATTCTGGACATTGTATGCTGAGTGTGACCATGCCTCAAATACTGTTCAAATCTGTGTTAACCTGTTTCAAAACACATCTTACAGTAAGAATAACTTAATCCTTTCCCTCATGTTGATGCTTTCTGATGCCTCTGCAGCAGGTGGCTTTTTGAAAATATAGTGACAAAAGAAGAAATTGCTCAAAAAGAGCAATTTCTCCTTTTGCCACAATGTTTTCCATTTTTAGCTCGTCTGATTTTTTGAGAAAAAAAAAGACGAGCTATTGTCGTCACTTGATCGTCTGCGTCGTCGTCGGCGTTGGTTAAGTTTTGCGTTTAGGTCACTTACATGGTAACTATCAAACAAAATACTTTGAAACTTGGAAAACTTGTTCATCTAATACCCTTCTTCACATTGTATGCTAAAGATACTGAGTTTGACCTTCTTTTTGGGGTAAAAAACATGATTTTGGTGGTTTTTGGGTGACTTTGAGATTTGGTCATAGCTCCCTCATTTTTTGTTAGATTAATTTCATATTGTGCACACATGTTTCATAAATAATGTACTTCAACATATCGAACGGGATTTTGGGTCAAACATTTGGATTTTTTGCTTTTTCATTTCTTGTATTTTTTAACTTTGCGTTTAGCTCAAAGTTAAAGTCGTTTTTGTTTGTTTTTTTCTCAATAAGTACTGTTACTAGGGCTTTCATATTTGGAATATAGTTACATCTAATAACATTCTGGACATTGTATGCTGAGTGTGACCTATTTATTTTTTTTTGGGGGGGGGGGGGGGGGGAATACAAGTGCATGACTGTGTACATAGTGATTTAGTATAAGAAACTGCTCTTTCCCTCTCCCACATTCAGACACATTTGCAGAAGACACCTATTGAAAACATTTTCACCTGTTGCCCTTATGTGTTCAGCTTTATTCAACAGTTATTCCTGCATTTACAGATATTTTCCATATTTTGCATTCTGCTGCAGATTTGTGGTAAGTGGGAAAGGTTAGCAGTAGAGGATACATGTAGTAGTATGTGGTTTTATTGTCTGCAATTACTTATTATTATTCATTTATACGTCAGGGACCTAATCATGCTGTGTCAACCGCCTGTACAACTGGACTTCATGCAATTGGCGATGCCTCCCGATTCATACAACACGGAGATGCAGATGTCATGGTAGCCGGCGGCACAGAGGCAAGTGTAGACCCTCTGAGTATTGCTGGTTTTGCAAGAATGAGGGCGTTGAGTACAAACTTTAATGACACCCCTGAACTTTCATCAAGGCCATTTGATAAAGACAGAGACGGATTTGTTATGTCGGAAGGAGCAGGTGTTGTGGTTCTTGAAGAGCTCTCTCACGCACAGAAAAGAGGAGCAAAGATATATGCTGAAATTCTAGGTTATGGCTTATCAGGCGATGCTTTTCATATAACAGCTCCAAGTGATACAAGTGTGGGTGCCAAACTTTGCATGACAAGTGCTATGAGAAATGCTAGTGTAGATCAAGGTGAGATTGGTTATATCAATGCGCATGCCACCTCCACACCCATTGGGGACAGGGTAGAAGGTGCAGCCATGAATGAGCTATTTAAAGATTGCAGTGGTCTTAAAGTGTCCTCTACAAAAGGGTCAGTTGGTCATCTTTTGGGAGCTGCAGGGGCTGCAGAAACTGCATTCTTGATACTCGCGTGTTGTTCGGGTAAAATTCCACCAACTGTGAATCTATACAACTCTGATATTCCAAGTGACCTTGACATTGTGACTGGAACGTCATGTGACTGGATTAAAACTGACAAGTTTGGACGACGTGTTGGATTATCTAACTCATTTGGATTTGGCGGTACAAATGGAAGTTTATGTGTTAGTAGTTTCGAGTAGTATTAACCTGTTCCCACTTTCAGACCCATCTTGACTCCGATATACTTTTGAAAAAATGGAGGCAAAAAGAAATGATGCATGCATTGAACAATTTCTCAATTTTTCCCTTTGTCGCAATGTTTTCAATTCAATTCAATAATTATAAATTTGTCTGAAGCTATTTGTATAGACATTTATAAAAGTATCTGCTGCAGACTTTTCTTATGTTGTATTGGATGAGATTTGTTTGTGATGGAAACTTTGAATTAACTATTTACCCTTTCTTTTATACCGCTTTAGCAGACGAAGTATGAAAACAGTGTAGAAAAAGAAATTGCTCGAAAAAGAAGTTTCTTCTTTGCCTACATGGTTTTCAAAGTTCAAATCCATATTCTACTACAAGTTTTGCCAGATATTACACTTATAAATACATTTTCTTTACTGACCTGTTGGGGATTTTTTTTTTTTTTTATCTGAAAACCAAGATTACAGTTTTAATACAATAATGAAAACATGGTATAAACGGAAGGAATCACTAATGTCTTATCAATCACAATTTCCCCCAATTTAAGACAATATTTTCCATTATCGTCTGTATCAGAGAAATTGTCAATAAAAACCATCTATTATTTTCATTTAATAAATCTTCATTGGAGCAATAAGATTACACAGCAATTATTCTTTTTGCTCAAATGTTTCAATAAATATATCTTCATCTATCGATATTTTTAATTGTTTTGCCTTGTTAATTATTTTCAAAGTTGTCTGCTGCAAATATGCTGTTTGTGGGAAGGGGTTAATATGACCACATTAGAAATGTTGAATTGCTTAATCATAATCAGAATATAAAAACTGGTATAAGTTAACATTGAATTATTTTTAACCCCTTTATTTTCACATACAGACATATTTCAAGGCGTCTGCAGCAGACAGCATTTGAAAACATTCTAACCACTGTATTTTTAACTCTTTTCAATAATCAAACTTGGTTTATAGACATTTTTCAATATTCATGTTTTAAAAGTCGTCTGCTTCAAATGTGGTGTATGTTATACTTTCTTTGCATGTTTGCCATTGTTTTCAAAGTTGTCTGCTACAGATTTGTTGTAGCTAAGAAAAGGGTTAAACAGTTTATCTGTTGTAATCCACTGACAGTTCTCAATATCCATAAGAAATTAAATTATATTTGATAATCATTACAGAACCAATAAACCCTTTCCCACATACAGACACTTGCTGACGCTTCCGTGGCAGAAAAACTTTGGAAAATACTGCTCAGAATGAAAAAAAGTGCTCAGAATGAGCTTCTTTTGTCACTATGTTTTTAACTCATTTATTGAGATTTTCAATAATTTTTGCTACTGGTTTTCAGTCGTCTGATGCAGATTTGTTGTATTAGGGAAAGGGTTAAAGGCAATTTATAAATCTACAAATATTTATCCTCAATATATGTTATATAAACAATCCCATTAACTGGAAAGGGACACACATAACTACTTTTAACCCTTTCCTACATATAGACGCTTTCTGATGCCTCTGGGGCAGATGACTTTAGAAAACATTGCCACAAAAGTAGAAATTGCTCATTATGAGCAATTTCTCCTTTTGCCTTAATGTTTTTCAACTATATTTAATAATTAAATATAACTCTCATTTATAAACTTTTTTCACATTTTTGTAAATTTATTTTCAGTCTTCTGCAGCAGATTTGTTGTATGTGGGAAAGGGTTGACAATAATTTCACCTGTACACTGTCTTTGAAACTCTCAAGAGGTTTGTTTTATCAAACAAATCCTGCATGTACAATTGCAACAACAACAGTCAATGTCCAAAACTGACCTCCGGTAAGGTCCCCACTCAATTTTCAAGATGGAATTCAAGAACTTTTGAAGGATATTTTACAGGGATTTATTTTTTTATTTTTAAGGACCAAAATGGAACTTATCATTTAACCTCTATTCTGCTTTATACAACTCAAAAAATTCTTTTGAACAATACAGACAAATAATCCTGCACTTAACCTCCAATCTTGGTCCATATGGTTGACTTCTCTTAAATTCACATTAAGCACAATAATCTGACAACATTAGTATATTCCCAAGTTATATGCATGTTATTTCAAGGCTTTGAAATTATTTCTGAAGTTCAAGCACTTTTTCAAGGGATCCTGGCTATATGACACAGCAATGGTTAAGATGAGCATGTGTATCCACAGACTTGCACAGATCATCAACATCTGTGCAAATGAGTACGTATAATCTTACTGCAAAACTCAGAACATTCGAATATTATGGATGGACATTTGATGCTTCAAAGGCTTTTATAAGCAGTCTCTTATATATTACAGTTTATTTCTCATCAAACAGTAGTGTGGCATCACCTGCAGGAGACTGTTTTGGGTTGTTTTGGGTGTCGGGGTGAAGGTCATGGTAAGGGCCGCGGTGAGGGTCGTGATGCAGGGCTCTGCATGGCCCTCTCGAGGGGTACAGTTAAGAACATCATGAAATTGACAATCTGAGCGGAACGTGATTGGATCGTGAGCGTGATTGGAACGAAGTTGGAACGCTTTATGAGCGGAACGGAATGTTGCGCTCTGAACGAAACAATCATAATGAACGGAACAATCCAATCACAGGAATGCTTCAATCAATCTGAGCGGAACGGAAAAAAGCAATCACAATGTTATGAATGAGTGAACGCTTTATGAGTGGAATGGAACGTGAGCGGAGCGGAACGTTACGGAACGGAGCGGAGCGTGAACGGTAGATTTGTCAATTTCAAGATGTTCATACAGTTTAGAACATCATGTAATTGACAATCTGAGCGGAACGTGATTGGATCGTGAGCATGATTGGAACGAAGTTGGAACGCTTTATGAGCGGAACGGAATTTTGCGCTCTGAACGAAACAATCATTATGAACGAAAAAATCCAATCACATGAATGCTTCGCGGAACGGAAAAAAGCAATCCCAATGTTATGATTGAGTGAACGCTTTATGAGCGGAATGGAACGTGAGCGGTACGGAACGGAGCGGAGCGTGAACAGTAAATTTGTCAATTTCAAGATGTTCTTAACTGTACCAGGGGCAGGTTTTCTTTGTTTTGCCCACAGTTCTGCAGCTTTAGCCCAGTCTGTACCTGCACTACTTGTTCCAGCTTTTGCAGTTGCTGTAAAAAAAAAAACAACAAAAGGATTAGAAGAAAATATTTCAAATCAGTAAAAATATTATTTCAACATTAGAAAATGATGTTTATGTGAAACACCATTGCCCATAGGCTGCATAAAGAATAAAGGTCAAATGATAAAACTTGATGATATCCCCTTACAAGGTTATTCAACAGATATGCTAAATAAAAAAGTTTTTATTTTGTCATAAGGCTACCCCCACACAAATAAATTTGGCCTGTTCAAACTCTTCTTGAGAAAGGAGTTAAAAACCTGAGGCATGAAAACTGTATTTATCTTCATCTGTTTGGATGCTTTCAGCAAGCTATAATAAGTCGACCAACACAATGATTAAAGTAAAGCCCGCTTCAAACTTCACGGGATATAACAAGTCATACACTAGGATAACAAACCATAGGGTATTTGTCAACCCTTTCCCACTTACGACAAATCTGAAGCAGATGACTTTGAAAACAATCATGAAAAAACATGGGAATTTTCTATAAATGAAAGTATATCTACTGAATAAAGTTGAAAACATTGTGGCAAAAGGTGAAATTGCTCGTTTTAAGTAATTTCTCCTTTTGTCACAATGTTTTCTTAAGTCGTCTGCTGCAGATGCGTTTATGTGGGAAAATGTTAATGGGTATACGAAAGATAAGTACATGTAGGTGCATCCATGGTATTTAACAAAAATATCAAACACCAGAAGCTTCTAGAAAGTGTCTGTAGCGAGTTTAGGAACAGCACAAATCCAACTTGAACTTCTTTGATTTGCAGGTTTACCTGAATCTATACATGTTACAAATGCCCTGTGCTAAACCTTACCCACATACAGACTCATTTTGAAGCTTTTGAAGAAGACTTTTAAAAACATTATGGTACAAATTTCTACTTTTGTTACAATGTTTTTATGTGGCCCATCTCAAATTTATTTGGCAAATGTTTTACTTAATCTTTGACATATATGCAGCAAGCAACATTTGGAAAACTTGTGACAAAAGGATGAATAACTCATAAAGAGCAATTTCTCCTATTGTCACAATGTTTTCAACTTTATTCACGTATTATATGTTCATTTAAACTATAAAGATCTTCAATATTTGTGTCTAAATTATTGTCTAAAGTTGTCTGCTGCAGATGTTATGTATGTGGGAAAGGGTTAATCATGTATCTTTCTACAAAGATTATTTTTCTTCTGACGACTTGGGTAACTGGAGTTTTGTGGGAGACACTTGCTCAGTGAAAGAGTTTGTGATAAAAAGATCCCAGGTTGGATTGCATTGAGAGCAGGGTAAACTAGAACTATCACTAAAGGTGATTAATACCCCCGCCCCAACCCCTGACACATATTATATCTCACAGTATTTTCTTTGACTCAGACAATTTGAATATCAGTATCAAAAAGAAATACTATGATGATATCAAAAAGCAATATACAAATCTAATTTTTTTTTTTTTTTTTTTTTGTCAAGAACATTTTCTAATGCATAAAATACAATCCACATAAAGTACTATTTCCTCATGAAATAAGTTTTGATATAGTTTTCTAGTTTCAGAAAACAAACAAACAAAAAGAAAATGAACCACATTCTTTATTCAAAGAGTAACAAGGTTTTTACTGTAAACTATTGATTATTCGCGAGGACCCATTTTCGATATTTATCATGATTTTGATATTTTGATATTTTAATTTTGAGAATAAGTAGCAGAAGTTTAAATTTCACTTCTGATCGATATATTTTCGCAAGGTATTAATTTCGCGAGGAGAATATAAAATCCTTACGTAATTTAGGTAGTTACAGGAGCTATAATGTAATATAATATCATGTTCTACCTCTTGACACTAGCACAGGAGCTATAATGTAATATAATATCATGTTCTACCTCTTGACACCAGCACAGCTTCTTGAAGGGAACAGCACCAGACACAATCAAGTGGTCACTGTAGTATGTTGGAATGACATGACGCACCAGATTATATTTTAAGAAAAAAAATCCTATTTCAAGGTCAGAGGTGAAGGTCACAGGGACATGAAATTTGCGTCTTGCACATCTACTACTCCTGATTCACATTTATGCCAAGTATCAAGTAAACCAGGTTGAAACTGAAGGAGGAGTACAACAGATTAGATTTTAACAACAACAATTCCTATTTCAAGGTCAGAGGTCAAGGTCACAGGGGAATGAAATTTTTGTGTTGCACATCTACTACTCCTGATTAACATTTATGCCAAGTATCAAGTAAATTAGGTTGAAACTGAAGGAGTACAACAGATTAGATTTTAACGAAAAAAAATCCTATTTCAAGGTCAGAGGTCAAGGTGAAGGTCACAGGGACATGAAATTTGTGTGTTGCACATCTACTACTCCTGATTAACATTTATTCCAAGTATGAAGTAAATCAGGTTGAAACTGAAGAAGGAGTACAACAGATTAGATTTTAACAAAACAAATTCCTATTTCAAGGTCAGAGGTCAAGGTGAAGGTCACAGGGACATGAAATTTGCGTCTTGCACATCTACTATTCCTGATTAACATTTATGCCAAGTATGAAGTAAATCAGGTTGAAACTGAAGGAGGAGTACAGCAGATTAGATTTTAACAACACATCCTATTTCAAGGTCAGAGGTCAAGGTCACAGGGACATGACATTTGCGTCTTGCACATCTACTACTCCTGATTAACATTTATGCCAAGTATCAAGTAAATCAGGTTGAAACTGAATGAGGAGTACATCAGATTAGATTTTAACAAAAAAATATACTATTTCAAGGTCAGAGGTCAAGGTCACAGGAACATGAAATTTGCGTCTTGCACATCTACTACTCCTGATTAACATTTATGCCAAGTATCAAGTAAATCAGGTTGAAACTGAAAGAGGAGTACAACAGATTAGATTTTAACAAAAAAAAAATCCTATTTCAAGATCAGAGGTCAAGGTCACAGGGACATGATATTTTCGTCTTGCACATCTACTACTGCTGATTATCATTTATGCCAAGTATCAAGTCAATCAGGTAGAAACTGAAGGAGGAGTACAACGGAACATATTTTGCGGACAGACGGAAGGACCGACCGGATGACCGACCGACAGGCTGATTCCAGTATACCCCCTTCAAACTACGTTTGCGGGGGTATAAATATGGGACCTGGTTTAGTTTGTTTGTTGTAAGTTTGTTTTATTAGGGTTTAACCCTTTCCCTCATACGACAATTCTGCAGCAGACGACTTTGAACATATTTTGTCAAAAAATGGAAAATCTCTATAATTGAATGGATAACATATGACTAAAAGTGGAAAACATTGTGACAAAAGGAGAAATTGCACGTTTTGTGCAATTTCTTCTTTTGTTACTATGTTTTCAAAAAGCTGTCAGCCGCAGAGGCGTCAGAAAGCGTCTATATGAGGGAAAGGGTTAACGTTGTTTCAACATTATTTCAGTTAAAGCACAGCAACAGTTCACTTATTCATGATTCCTTGGTAAACAAACAAGTACTATAGGCTGGGAAATGTGCCTTGCAAAAGGTCACTCCACCCTAAATGAGAATCGCACCACGGATGCCCGTTTCCAAATCCACGACACAAAACACTCGGCAAATGACCTGTTTTAGTACTCTTCATGATCAATGTTACCTACTAGTTATATATACATCGTTTTGTAACAATTATAATCCCTTGGCAACTGATTGAAGTCATCCTTTATAAAAAAAAAAAAATTCTAACATACCTGACTGCCCACTACTTCTGGGTGTTCTAAGGGTAGCACCAGACCAGTTGGAAGATCTGGGGGTGGGCTGGTATGATGGTGTAGCTGGGGCCATCATAGGGTTGCCTTGTGGCTGTAACAAAAGGGTTAATATGATATAGATAACTAGTCATTCTTTGTGCCCACTCAACTCGTGACATGACAGATGAAAAGTAAATATAAATGTTTTATGTGTAGCTTGTCATTAGCCAGTTCATTTAAGAAATATAATGACATCTAATGAATTTTTAATGGACAACTATTCAAGTATTTATTCAAGAATAGAGACAACCTATAATATCCATAATACAACATATATCCTATCTATTCATTGCCTGTACAAGAGTGACATATGGTTATGATAATTAGAAGATTTCAATCAAATTAATTAGGTACAGAGCTCTAAATTAACTAAGTGTTTTTCATGCTCTACAATCCTTATTTGACCTCCAAAACAATTGTCTCCGTGACCATACTATTGAGAACCCACAACAAAGATTTTAATGAGTGCTAAGATTTATCATATAAAAAAGAACTATTTACTCCTCATCTAGTCCTCTGTAGGTAGTTAAAGAGAAATTATTCCAAAGTGTCGCCCTGCTACACACTAACTAATGACATTAATTTTTAACCCATTCCTACATGCAGCAAATCTGAAGCAGACAACTTTGAAAACAATCATGTAAAAACATGGAAAATCTCTATAAACAAATATGTAATTACTGAAAAAGTTGAAAATCTTGTGGCAAAAGATGAAATTGCTTGTTTTGAGTAATTTCTTATTGTCAAGTCATCTGCTGCAGAGTAGTCAGAAATGGTCTATATCTGGGAAAGAGTTAATTTCTAATATTCAAGTAAATTAAGTTAATCTTTTATGAAAGTGACATTTGTATAACATATAATAAAACATAATACAAAGTTTGTTGGAAAACCACCTGGCCCCATGGGCCTATATGTCACAAGTAAATAAGTGTTTTACAAAATACAGCTTTTAATGCGTTTTTTCTTCACACGTCTATATAACCAGTTACTGATCAAACAAACCAATCAATACAGCATTCACAATAATAATGAAATAAAGGAGACACATATACACCTGCAAAGCAATGATCAGTCACTTACCCTATAACTTGATCCACCAAAACCACTGTATGAACCACCAGGGTTGTTACCACCCATTTGAGGGTTATGTGGTGTGAACCCAGTCCTTGGGATACAACCTGGGGTGAAGCCCGGAGTTACTCGTGGTGTTATACCTGGTGTAACGCCAGAATTAACACCTGCCACTTGCGCAAGAGTGTTATAAATATTACTTGGTAAACCAGCTGCTGCTCTCTGTATGGTGGCTGCATCAACACCTGGAAGAGAAATATTTCAGTGTAACTCATTGTGACATATACAGAGGTCCAGATAAGGAGAAGTAAACCGGTCTTTTTCAAACAATATTTCTATCACTCAGTGAAACTCCATGCTGTTCATACTCAAAAGAATAATTTGACGTCTATAAACCAAATGCTGTTAGTACTCAAAAGAATAATTTGACCTCTATAAACCAAATGCTGTTTGTACTCAAAAGAATAATTGGGTAATGTATCATGTAGTTTTATGAGGAGTTGGGTAAGGTAAAAGGTAGTTTTATGAGGATTTGGGTAACATAGCATGTAGTTTAATGAGTTGGGTAACGTAACATGTAGTGTAATGAGTTTGGTAACGTAACATGTAGTTTAATGACGATTTTGGTATCAAAGTGTGTAGTCTAATGAGGATTTGGGTAATGAAGCACGTAGTTTAATGAAGAGTTGGATATTGTAGCATGTAGTTTAATGAGGAGTTGGGTAACATAACATGTAGTTTAATGATGAGTTGGGTAATGTAATATGTAGTTTAATGAGGAGTTGGGTAATGTAGCATGTAGTTTAATGAGGAGTTGGGTAACGTAGCATGTAGTTTAATGAGGAGTTTGGTAACAAAGCATGTAGTGTAATGACGAGTTTGGATATGTAACATGTAGTTTAATGAGGAGTTGGTAACGGAGCATGTACTTTAATGAGGAGTTGGGTAATGTAGCATGTAGTTTAATGAGGAGTTGGGTAACGTAACATGTAGTTTAATGAGGAGTTGGATAATGTAACATGTAGTTTAATGAAGAGTTGGTTGGTAATGTAGCATGTAGTTTAATGAGGAGTTGGGTAATGTAACATGTAGTTTAATGAGGAGTTGGTTGGTAATGTAGCATGTAGTTTAATGAGGAGTTGGGTAATGTAGCATGTAGTTTAATGAGGAGTTGGTTGGTAATGTAGCATGTAGTTAAATGAGGAGTTGGATACTGTAACATGTAGTTTAATGAAGAGTTGGTTGGTTATGTAGCATGTAGTTTAATGAGGAGTTGGATAACGTAACATGTAGTTTAATGAGGAGTTGGGTAACATAGCATGTAGTTTAATGAGAAGTTGGGTAAGTTGGGTAACATAGCATGTAGTTTAATGAGAAGTTGGGTAAGTTCGGTAACATAGCATGTAGTTTAATGAAGAGTTGGGTAACAAAGCATGTAGTTTAATGAAGAGTTGGGTAACATAACATGTAGTTTAATAACGAGTAAGTAATATAACATGTAGTTTAATGAATTTGGTAACGTAACATGTAGTCTAATGAGGAGTTAGGTAACGTAACATGTAGTTTAATGAGGAGTTGGGTAACACAACATGTAGTCTAATGATGATTTGGGTAATGTAACATGAAGTTTAATGAAGAGTTGGGTAACATAGCATGTAGTTTAATGAGAAGTTGGGTAAGTTGGGTAACATAGCATGTAGTTTAATGAAGAGTTGGGTAACACAGCATGTAGTTTAATGAAGAGTTGGGTAACATAACATGTAGTTTAATAACGAGTAAGTAATATAACATGTAGTTTAATGAATTTGGTAACGTAACATGTAGTTTAATGACGAGTTGGGTAACATAGCATGTAGTTTTATGAGGAGTTGGGTAATGTAACATGTAGTTTAATGGCGAGTTGGGTAACATAGCATGTAGTTTTATGAGGAGTTGGGTAATGTAGCATGTAGTTTAATGAGGAGTTGATAATGTAACATGTAGTTTAATGACGAGTTGGTAATGTAACATGTAGTTTAATGACGAGTTGGGTACTGGAACTGTAGTTGAATGACGAGTTGGTAATGTAACATGTAGTTTAATGACGAGTTGGTAACGTTACATGTAGTTTAATGACGAGTTGGGTAATGTAACATGTAGTTTAATGACCAGTTGGGTAACGTAACATGTAGTTTAATAACGAGTTAGTAACATAACATGTAGGTGTAATATGTAGTTTAATGAGTTAGGTAACGTAACATGTAATTTAATGAGGAGTTGGGTAAAATGTAACATGGAGTTTAATGACAAGTTGGGTAACATAGCATGTAGTTTAATGAGGAGTTGGGTAACGTAACATGTAGTTTAATGAGTTGGGTAATGTAACATGTAGATTAATGACGAGTTGGGTAACATATCATGTAGTTTAATGAAGAGTTGGGTAACGTAACATGTAGTTTAATGAGTTGGGTAACGTAATATGTAATTTAATGAGGAGTTGGGTAACGTTAGATGTAATTTAATGAGGAGTTGGGTAACGTAACATGTAGTTTAATGAGGAGTTGGGTAACGTAACATGTAGTTTAATGACGAGTTGGGTAACGTAACATGTAGTTTAATGAGTTGGGTAACGTAACATGTAGTTTAATGAGGAGTTGGGTAACGTTACATGTAGTTTAATGATAAGTAATCTGGACTCCAAATTGCTTTTGATAGACTTTTAACTTTTTACCACATATACGCTTCTGACACCTCTACAGCAGACAGCTTTTGAAATTCATAATGAGCAATTTCTCCATTTACAACAATGTTTTCAACTTTATTCAATAATCATCCAATCATTTAGAAATTTTCTATATTTTGGACTTAATAATTTCAAAGTTGTCTGCGGCAGATTAATTGTATGTGGGAATATTTAACATTTAATAAGGATTAATTATTATGATGTTCAACTTTCATAGACCTCTTGACCACTGGATGCAGAGTCCCCACTAATACTTAATGAGCCTACTGGCACTAAGCGGAACACAATGAGTCTTTCTACTTTTGTTTTAAGAGATTTTCTAAACGTTTGCATAGATTCGTCTGCTGCAGATTTATTGTATGTGGTAAAGGGTAAAGAACCTAAAATATGGCGACTATCTGAAGCTCTGGATGTGTATATTATACCTTGTAGATTAAAATTAGGAGTCTGTCCAATAGTTGGGGTTCTAGCTGGAGTCCTGCTAGGAGTCCTGCCAGGAGTGCCGGAGATAGCATCTCTGAAATGTTCCTTAAAGTACCTCATCATCGAGTTCAGTGAATGAAAGTTTTTGTTTCTGTATTTAAATCCATCTGGAGTTAGGGTCACATATTCATGTCTTGCTTTTTGTCCTGGGCATTTATGACAGAAAAAAACTTCCCATGGTATTGCCTGGCCGCCGACAGAATGTATGGAATTCTGAATATGAACAATTTGATGAGTTTTAACCCTAAACCTGCTGAAATCCTGTAACTGGTATCATCATCCTTGGCTTTTGACAATTATTCTCCATATTTCCATACTTAGAATTAACCCTTTGCCACTTGCAAACACATCTGCAGCAGACGACTTTTGAAAACATTGTGGCAAAAAGGGAATTTGCTTATTATGAGTAACACTCCTCCTGACACAATGTTTCCAACTCTTTTGATAAATTATACTTTAACTATATTTTTGCAAAGGATTTTTCAGTCGTCTGCTCAAGATTTGTTGTACGAGGGAAAGGGTTAATTAATATGCAGCGAAATAATGTAGATTAGATTTAAACATTTTACTAGCAACAGAAGACTTCGAATATGAAATTGTTTTCTAATCTAGTAGAGGGTTGAGTTTTCAGCATTAACCCTTATCCTGCTTTACTGGATCGGAGACAACATTTTAAAAGAAAGAAGACCAAGATCAGCCTTCACATCCATGTATACATTGATTAGTTAGTATTCACTAATTCTAATCAAAGGCTCATGAAAATAAGAGAACCACAATGGTCCTTTATTGCTAACCCCATTTGGTAAAATTAAAATAGTTTTTAATTGTCTTACTCTATGCATACTAGGAAAAGCAAGCAATGACCCCTGGTGGCAATGTTTATTAATGGATCAAAATAATTTCAACATTCTTGGTGGAGGGTCACCCAAGGATCACCAAAGTGTGCCAAATCATTTAAAAATCATGACTACACTCTTCAAGACTTGACATCTTTTTCCTGGATAATCAACCAGTATTCATGAAAAATGTGTGGGGATGTTCCAAATTTTAACCCTGTCCTAATGAAAATTGAACCAGAACTGTTTGGACCACACAGCCTGCGCTCTATCTTTCGAGTCACTTTCTCCCGCGAGACACAGTTTAGGTTGAAGTGCTATTATGTGGAATTACCTGGATGGGGCTTTCTTTTTGTCCTCAAACAGCATTTGTTCAAGGACATCCTTCTTGCCTCCGTTAATATCCGTGTAGTTCTTGAAGTTAAACATGTCTCGTGCTAGAGATGCCATTTGCTGTATGTGTCGGGCAATAACTTCATCCAGATCTTCAAATTCCTATTGGGAGAATGATAAATAATATTTTGCTAAATAAATTACTCATTGTTACTTTCTGACCTTATTTAAAATATTCAAGAAAAGAAACGAGTTTAAGCTATAAAATTAACAAACTTTTAATACAAGGGTTTAACTAAATTATGATCAATATATATTTCTCTCTAGTTGCTGTCTATATCACAGGATGAATTTAATGAAACAACGGTGTTACTGAACTGTCGAATCAGAGACATAGATAAGTTTTTTTTGCACTATATCTCTCTTACTACAAAACCAAACCCTATGTTGTGGGTACTCAAAAGAACCAGCTCACTGAGACGATTCTTTTGAGTATCTTCAAAATAGGGTAAGTGTCAAATAATTAATTAGGAACCTAAAATACGCCCCTTATAGTAGGTTCTGTAGATACTGATAACAAATTATTTCTAATTTAAGGATTTCTGTGTTGTAGTTTCCAAGCAGGCTAGGAAAGTTAACCATAACAATATTTTTTTTGTTTGGACATAGTATATAAGTGTATAAGAAGTGTAAGTTTATCTTTTACCTCCCAGTTAATCAAAAAAGTTCTTCCCAAACTGAAATCATTCTCTTTCCCTTCCTCTCTGATATCTATGTGAGACATAATCCCGTCCGCAACCTTCCAAGTTACAGTGAGATGATCTGCACCCTGTAATGTACAATCAAACTTTAATTCGTATTCCCTGCCACAAGTGATGATGGTTCAAAAAATAGAACCAAAATAGTTCTTGTATCAATCCAAAAGGAGAAATTACTCATCATTACCAATTTCTTATTTTGCCATATTTTTTTTGTTCAACCCTATTTAAACTAGAACTATCAGTGAATGTGATTAATACCCCCGAACGTCGCTCTGATAGGAAAGGTAGTGGAATATTAAGAAACCCCACCTTAAATTCCAACTTGTAGTTTTAAAGATAATCTCCGGAAAAGAAAAAGGTAAGAAAGGGCGATGAAAATTATTCTACGAACAAGAAAATGTAACAAAGGGCAATACATCTGTAATTAGCTGAAATAGAGTTATGGTTCTTGTTCACTGCACTTCCTCTCAATGTGTTGTATCATAGTATGAAGTTTTATTGAATTCCATCCATTAGTTTTGAAATAATTCTACGCTCAACAAAAAGTAACAAAGGGCAATAACTCTGTAATTATGTAAATTAGAGTTATAGTTCTTGTACACTGCACTTCCTTTCATAGTGCTCTACCATTGAATGCAGTTTTATTAGATTCCATCTATTAGTTATTAAATAATTCTCCGGACAAGAAAAAGAAACAAAGGGCAATAACTCTGTATTTATGTAAAATATAGTTATGGTTCCTATACACCGTACTTTCTCTCAATGTGTTGTATCATCGTATGAAGTTTTATTAAATTCCAACAATCAGTTTTAAAGTTATGCCCCGGACAAGGAAAATCGCAACGGACCAACTGACCGACCGACCGACCAACCACAGGGTGATTCCAATACACCCCCTCTAAACTTCGTTTATCGGGGGTATTAAAAAATACACTTAACTAACCCTTTTCCCACTTGTAGACACATTCTGACGCATCTGCAGCAGATGATCTTATAAGCATTGTGGCAAAAGGAGAAATTGCTCATAAACAGTATGAACAATTTCTCCATTTGTTCTATGTGGGAAAGTTTAATTAATACGAAAAAACCCCATGAATGGGTTTTTTCGCTTATAGTTAACGGGTGTGAGATTTTTTTTTTTTTTTTTTTTTTTTCAATAACCCATGAAGCTTTCTGAAATGAAACTGGCCAAATCCATGGGGGCCGCCATTTTGGGTATGTATAAAATGAGCCGAGAAACACGGATTGAAAAAAAAATATTGTCGTCTTTTTAATATATTTTTTTAAATCGATATTTTGGGTATGTATAAAATGACACGAAAAACACGGATTTTTTAAATTATTGTCGTCTTTTTAATATATATTTTTTTTAAATCGATATTTATTAAAGTGTTTTGGGGGAATTAACATTACAAATAAATGGAACTCTGTAAGAAATATGTTTTCCCGTTCGTCAAAAAAACGACAGCATTAGACTTCTACGCCTGCACCTAAATGTTGACTGTATCGTAGCCAAAGAAGGACGTGACGTCATTTCCGTAACACTTCATCTTGGCGTAACGTCAATGGAGCGACGTCGTTTCCCGCAAAAAAGTGGTATCAACATGAAATACCCCAAATTCCTATACATGAGCTATTTATCAAACATTGTGGCAAAAGGATAACTTTCTCATAAGGAGCAATTGTTCTTTTAGCGACAATCTTTCCCTAAATCGTCTGTTGCAAAGTCCTCAGAAACCGTCTCTAATAGGGAAAGGGTTAAGCAGAAATGTGACCCCTTACATCATTTGTTCCAGTCATATTGACTGGTTGAAAAAGGCAGTTGCCAGGTGGCATCAGCAAAGAGCTTATCTTTTTGCTTCTTTACCATAATGCAGGTGATCGATTTAGGATCATCTTGGCCATCATGTTTTAACCTCGTTCATTATAAATGTATTCCTTGATGTTTTGAAAGTCTTTACTTTATTATTTTCCGTTCGTAATAATAGACGACAGCAATACGAATTCCAAATATTTTTTGATAATGCACGAAACATGACATTAACATTATTATTGTCTAGTCAATTACTTATAAATCCTTTTTTATGGCCAAAGTATGCTCTTTAATTTTTATTTATAATTATCTTGCGTTTTTTTCGTAAATAGGTAGTACCTATAGATATATTAAAGACTATCAACATTTGTTATATGTCGAAAAGGGTTCAGACCTAACAAAAAACCAGTTTGAATATAGAATATACAAGTTATTGCCATGAACACCCGCCTCGGATGCGGGAGGTTGCGGGTTCGATCCCTTGCCGGGTTATACCAAAGACTTTAAACATGGTAGTTATGGCTGCCCTCCTTGGTGGTTGCGGATTTAGCATTACAACTGACTGGCTGCTGTCAGGATAAACAGACAGTATGGTAACTAACCCAGGAAACGCAGTGATATAACTAAAAACAATTAAAACGGCGCAAAGCATCAAACACTGAACACCTTATCTTACTACTGGGTCTGATGATGCAATCACCCTGGTCCATCTCATCCAATATCTTATGACATTTCTTATAGTCGATATTGTGGAAGGATGGATGAGCTATAACTATCTTGATGTATGCTGTTTAAAAACTTAGAATGAGTTTGTTACTGGTTGACCAGTTATCTCATAGGGTCCTCATTTTGACACACATGACGCCTGTTTTATTTCTTTTTAATATGGCCAGCATTTTTGCCACCTTTTGAACATGAGAGCCAAATATTCAAATTTGTATCGAAATGTTTCGTTTGTTTGCCTCTTTAAATAGGACTTTTTAACCAAAAATCTAATTCATATATATATATATAATTTTATGTATGTTAAATCATAGATTAAGTTTGAATGAAAAATATAAATAAGAACGAATTATGTTATTTAATTGTTAACAATTACCAAAACGCAAAGACACCAGAAGATGAACAAGAGGGCCAAGATGGCCATACATCGATCACCTGAGTGATAGTAAATTAGTAGCAAATATTTAACTGCAAATATCTGGGAAAATTTGATCAGGAGTGCAAATGAAACTGCGAGGAATGGACACTGTTTAAGAAATAGTAAAATGGCTTATCAGTATGGGCCATTTGTATCTTGAAATCTAACATTAATTTTATTAAGAATGGAATTATAAAGTTTTGTCATTTTGCACCTTTCCTGATGCCGCCTTTCTGCCCTGTATTTCAACGATATCAATATGGCTTCAACAGTTTTTGTAGAGGGTCACTCAAAGAACATTTTTACCAAATTATCTTGGAATCGGACAAGCAGATTATGGAGGAAAAGGATTTTAAAACCAAAGTTCAACACAAAATGTAAGTCTTTGAACAATTTTGAAAGAGGACCAACAAAGGACATCCTGTGAAGTTAATCTGAAATTGGTCCAGTGGAATAGTAGGAGTTGTCATTTGTAGCTTAAAGTTCAATTTACCCCTCTTGTGATGACGCCTGGTTGCTATGATTTTGTAACAAATCAATACGGTGCGAACACGTTAAGTAGAGGATCACTGAAGTAAGATCCCTATTCAATTTTCTTAAAATCAGACAAGCACTTTAAAAAGAATGGAATTTTCAAATTTTGTCAATTTACCTATTTTCTGATGCCGCCTGACCGCCATGTTTTTCAACCAATTAGTATGGATTGAAATTTGTTTGTAGATGGTCACCCAAGGAACATTTCTACCAAATTATATTGGAATCTGACAAGCAGATTCAGAGGAGAATTTTGTTTAAGTTTGGATATTTTGCCCCTTTTCTGATGCCGCAGCAACAAAAGTCCTAAATGGAATTTAAATCTTTGAACTATTTTGCAAGAGGGTCACTAAAGGAACATTCCTGTGGAGTTTGGTTGAAAATGGTCTTGTGGTTAAGGAGATGATGTTTAAACGACGGGGGACAGATGACGGACAGAGCGTGATCAGAATAGATCACCTTGAGCCTTCGGCTCAGGTGATCTAAAAACAATTTTACTAATAAATACCTTTATACTCCAGTAGAATTAACCAAGTGTAAGTGATGCAATGGTTATAATGTGGTCATTAATTAATGTTTATCAATACTTCATGAAACAATTATCAGATTACAGTGAAAAAAAGATAGGACAACGAAAATGTCTGCATTATGTTAACATTTTGAAAGCAAAAAGTTTTTTTTTTTTTTTAAATTGATGTCTGAAAAATTGTTAACTGGTATCCCAAGTTTAGCCATAAAATGAGTCCTTAGCTATAACAATATTGTTTTGATTGATTGTTTGGTGTTTTACACCACTTTAAAAAATGTTAAGGTTATATAAGGCGTTTCCTAGGTAAGTTACCAGTACTACTGGTCCATTTATCCTGACACCAGCCAGTCACCGTAATGCAAACCCTGCAACTCTCAGCGCCAAGGAGGGCAGCCATTACTACCACTTTTTCAAGTCTTTGGTATGACCCAGCTAGAGATCAAACCCACGACCTCCTGCACCAAAGGTGGGTGCTCTACCACTACACCACCGAGGCAGTTATAACACTTCAATCATTGACAGATTCTCATTATTTTAGCGTAAAATAAGTGCCTAGCTTATTATAATACTAAACCAGTCCACATGTTGTTGATGACAACCAACTGCAATGCATAAATTTGCCAATAGAGAAATGCCCCTTGATCTTGGTTGTAAAAGACATGTTAGAAAATGCAGGAGACCTTGAAAGGTTTCAATCTTCATACAAAAGAAGGGTCCACTTCTGGTTTATCCCCTGATCATATATAACTAATGTTACAGTTATTCTAATCTGGCATGTTGTACTTTGCTGTACATACTATCGACACAATATGAAAGTTATTTCAGGCATGCAAGTTGCTAAATGTTTTATACAATAAAATCAATAAATACAACTAGTGACGTCCAGTTATTCCCATCATGCATGTTGTTAAATCTTTCATACACTATAGACGTAATGTGACACTTAATCCCATCATGCATGATGTAAAATATGTCATACACTATAGACATAATGTGACACTTAATCCCATCATGCATGTTGTAAAATATTTCATACACTTTAGATATATTGTGACAGTAATTCCCATTATGTATGTTGTCAAAAGTTTTACACACTTTGGACAACATGTGACAGTATTTCTTATCAAACATGCTCTAAAATCATGTACACATTTTAGACATAATTTGACATTTATTCTAATCAAACATGCTGCTATTATACGTAATGTGACAGTTATTCCGTAAACATGCATAATGTAACACGTTTTACACTAACGAACATAACAAAGCGTTATTCTAACCAAAATGCTTAACTGTATTAGACACACTATGGTCATAATGTGACATGTATTCTAATTACACATACTGTTAAAGGTTTTACACACTATAGACATACTGTTTCATGTATTCTAATCAAACATGCTGTCAATTGTTGTACACACTATAGACATAATGTTGTATGTATTCTAATCAAACATGCTGTCAATTGTTGTACATACTTTAGACGCAGTGTGACAATTATTCTAATTAAACATGCTGTAAAATGTTGTACATACTTTAGACGTAGTGTGACAGTTATTCTTATCAAACATGCTGTACAATAATGTACAAGCTATGGACATAACGTGGCAGTTATTCTAATCAATTACGCTGTACAACATTGTACAAACTGTGGACATAATGTGGCAGTTATTCTAATCAAATATGCTGTAAAACGGTGCACACCATCTAGACGTTGTGTGACAGTTATTCTTATCAATCACTGATGCATGCAGTACACCATTTAGACGTAGTGTAGCGGTTATTCTTATCAAACACTAATATATGCTTACACCATTTAGACGTAGTGTGACGGTTATTCTTATCAAACACTGATACAAGCAGTACACCATTTAGACGTAGTGTGACGGTTATTCTTATCAAACACTGATACATGCAGTACACCAGTTGGACGTAGTGTGATGGTTATTCTTATCAAACAATGAAATATGCTGTACACCATTTAGACGTTGTGTGACGGATATTCTTATCAAACACTCAAACATGCTGTACACACTTGAGACGTAGTGAGACGGTTATTTTTATCACACTGATAATTGCTGTACCCACTTTAGACGTAGTGTGACATTTATTCTAACCAAATATGCTGTAAGATATTGATCAAACTTTGGACATAATGTGAAAGTTATTCAATCAAACATGTTGAAACTAATGTTCACTTTTTAGACGTAGTGTGACAATTAATTCTAATCAAATATGCTTTAAAATGCTGTACACATTTTAGACGTAATGCGACTGTTATTCTTATCAAACATGCTGTAAAATGTTTGACACACTATAGCCATATCGTTGGAGTTATTTTACTATCAAACATGCTGTGAAATGTTGTTCACAATATGGACATAATGTTGCAGTTATTCTAATCAAATTTTCATTGAAATGCTATACCCAATATGGACGTAATGTTGCAGTTATTCTAATCTAATATGCTGTGAAATGTTGTACACAATATGGACGTAATGTGAGCTTTATTCACACCATGTTCGTTTTTTAATGATTTACACTCTACGGACGAAACATGTTTCGGTATGAAAATATTACCATATGTCCCATGTCATGTCAAACCCGCCCTACGAAGTATTATTTCTATCTAACTGTGTCCCATGTCATGTCAACCCGCCCTATGAAGTATTCTTTCTTTCTAACTGTGCCCCATGTCATGTCAAACCCGCCCTATGAAGTATTCTTTCTTTCTAACTGTGTCCCATGTCATGTCAAACCCGCCCTATGAAGTATTCTTTCTTTCTAACTGTGTCCGCCCTACGAAGTATTCTTTCTTTCTAACTGTGTCCCATGTCATGTCAAACCCGCCCTATGAAGTATTCTTTCTTTCTAACTGTGTCCGCCCTACGAAGTATTCTTTCTTTCTAACTGTACCCCATGTCATGTCAAACCCGCCCTATGAAGTATTCTTTCTTTCTAACTGTGTCCGCCCTATGAAGTATTCTTTCTTTCTAACTGTGTCCCATGTCATGTCAAACCCGCCCTATGAAGTATTCTTTCTTTCTAACTGTGTCCCATGTCATGTCAAACCCGCCCTATGAAGTATTCTTTCTTTCTAACTGTGTCCGCCCTACGAAGTATTCTTTCTTTCTAACTGTGTCCCATGTCATGTCAAACCCGCCCTATGAAGTATTCTTTCTTTCTAACTGTGTCCGCCCTACGAAGTATTCTTTCTTTCTAACTGTACCCCATGTCATGTCAAACCCGCCTTATGAAGTATTCTTTCTTTCTAACTGTGTCCCATGTCATGTCAAACCCGCCCTATGAAGTATTCTTTCTTTCTAACTGTGTCCCATGTCATGTCAAACACGCCCTATGAAGTATTCTTTCTTTCTAACTGTGTCCGCCCTACGAAGTATTCTTTCTTTCTAACTGTGTCCGCCCTATGAAGTATTCTTTCTTTCTAACTGTGTCCGCCCTATGAAGTATTCTTTCGTTCTAACTGTGTCCGCCCTATGAAGTATTCTTTCTTTCTAACTGTGTCCCATGTCATGTAAAACCCGCCCTATGAAGTATTATTTCTTTCTAACTGTGTCCCATGTCATGTCAAACCCGCCCTATGAAGTATTCTTTCTTTCTAACTGTGTCCCATGTCATGTCAAACCCGCCCTATGAAGTATTCTTTCTTTCTAATTGTGTCCCATGTCATGTCAAACCCGCCCTATGAAGTATTCTTTCTTTCTAACTGTGTCCCATGTCATGTCAAACCCGCTCTATGAAGTATTCTTTCTTTCTAACTGTGTCCGCCCTACGAAGTATTCTTTCTTTCTAACTGTGTCCCATGTCATGTCAAACCCGCCCTACGAAGTATTCTTTCTTTCTAACTGTGTCCCATGTCATGTCAAACCCGCCCTATGAAGTATTCTTTCTTTCTAACTGTGTCCCATGTCATGTCAAACCCGCCCTACGAAGTATTCTTTCTTTCTAACTGTGTCCCATGTCATGTCAAACCCGCCCTATGAAGTATTCTTTCTTTCTAACTGTGTCCCATGTCATGTCAAACCCGCCCTATGAAGTATTCTTTCTTTCTAACTGTGTCCCATGTCATATCAAACCCGCCCTATGAAGTATTCTTTCTTTCTAACAGTGTCCGCCCTACGAAGTATTCTTTCTTTCTAACTGTGTCCCATGTCATGTCAAACCCGCCCTATGAAGTATTCTTTCTTTCTAACTGTGTCCCATGTCATGTCAAACCCGCTCTATGAAGTATTCTTTCTTTCTAACTGTGTCCGCCCTACGAAGTATTCTTTCTTTCTAACTGTGTCCCATGTCATGTCAAACCCGCCCTACGAAGTATTCTTTCTTTCTAACTGTGTCCCATGTCATGTCAAACCCGCCCTATGAAGTATTCTTTCTTTCTAACTGTGTCCCATGTCATGTCAAACCCGCCCTACGAAGTATTCTTTCTTTCTAAATGTGCCCCATGTCATGTCAAACCCGCCCTATGAAGTATTCTTTCTTTCTAACTGTGCCCCATGTCATGTCAAACCCGCCCTATGAAGTATTCTTTCTTTCTAACTGTGTCCCATGTCATGTCAAACCCGCCCTACGAAGTATTCTTTCTTTCTAACTGTGTCCCATGTCATGTCAAACCCGCCCTATGAAGTATTCTTTCTTTCTAACTGTGTCCCATGTCATGTCAAACCCGCCCTATGAAGTATTCTTTCTTTCTAACTGTGTCCCATGTCATGTCAAACCCGCCCTATGAAGTATTTTTTCTTTCTAACTGTGTCCCATGTCATGTCAAACCCGCCCTATGAAGTATTCTTTCTTTCTAACTGTGTCCCATGTCATGTCAAACCCGCCCTATGAAGTATTCTTTCTTTCTAACTGTGTCCGCCCTACGAAGTATTCTTTCTTTCTAACTGTGTCCCATGTCATGTCAAACCCGCCCTACGAAGTATTCTTTCTTTCTAACTGTGTCCGCCCTACGAAGTATTCTTTCTTTCTAACTGTGCCCCATGTCATGTCAAACCCGCCCTATGAAGTATTCTTTCTTTCTAACTGTGCCCCATGTCATGTCAAACCCGCCCTACGAAGTATTCTTTCTTTCTAACTGTGTCCCATGTCATGTCAAACCCGCCCTATGAAGTATTCTTTCTTTCTAACTGCGTCCGCCCTACGAAGTATTCTTTCTTTCTAACTGTGTCCCATGTCATGTCAAACCCGCCCTACGAAGTATTCTTTCTTTCTAACTGTGTCCCATGTCATGTCAAACCCGCCCTATGAAGTATTCTTTCTTTCTAATTGTGTCCCATGTCATGTCAAACCCGCCCTATGAAGTATTCTTTCTTTCTAACTGTGTCCCATGTCATGTCAAACCCGCCCTATGAAGTATTCTTTCTTTCTAACTATGCCCCATGTCATGTCAAACCCGCCCTACGAAGTATTCTTTCTTTCTAACTGTGTCCCATGTCATGTCAACCCGCCCTATGAAGTATTCTTTCTTTCTAACTGTTTTCCATGTCATGTCAAACCCGCCCTACGAAGTATTCTTTCTTTCTAACTGTGTCCCATGTCATGTCAAACCCGCCCTATGAAGTATTCTTTCTTTCTAACTGTGTCCCATGTCATGTCAAACCCGCCCTACGAAGTATTCTTTCTTTCTAACTGTGTCCCATGACATGTCAGCCCGCCCTATGAAGTATTCTTTCTATCTAACTGTGTCCCATGTCATGTCAAACCCGCCCTACGAAGTATTCTTTCTTTCTAACTGTGTCCCATGTCATGTCAGCCCGCCCTATGAAGTATTCTTTCTTTCTAACTGTGTCCCATGTCATGTCAGCCCGCCCTATGAAGTATTCTTTCTTTCTAACTGTGTCCCATGTCATGTCAAACCCGCCCTACGAAGTATTCTTTCTTTCTAACTGTGTCCCATGTCATGTCAAACCCGCCCTATGAAGTATTCTTTCTTTCTAACTGTGTCCGCCCTACGAAGTATTCTTTCTTTCTAACTGTGTCCCATGTCATGTCAAACCCGCCCTACGAAGTATTCTTTCTTTCTAACTGTGTCCCATGCCATGTCAACTCGCCCTATGAAGTATTCTTTCTTTCTAACTGTGTTCCATGTCATGTCAAACCCGCCCTATGAAGTATTCTTTCTTTCTAACTGTGCCCCATGTCATGTCAAACCCGCCCTACGAAGTATTCTTTCTTTCTAACTGTGTCCCATGTCATGTCAACCCGCCCTATGAAGTATTCTTTCTTTCTAACTGTGTCCCATGTCATGTCAAACCCGCCCTACGAAGTATTCTTTCTTTCTAACTGTGCCCAATCTCGGATGTCTCTCCTTGCTCCGCTTATATTCTATGTCATCTCAAATTTAAGACTTTTGTTCGTATAATAGTCAATATTATGAAATGGCATATTAATTAGCATATCCGGTCCAAATCAATTAAATACTATCCTGTAATATATGAGTGTATTCAAAGTCAACAAAGGATAAAGGGGTTTAATTATGCTTTAGATTTCTACATGTGAAGATCAGCCGATAGTTACCCAGTGTATGAATAAAGTTAACCCTTACCCATGATATACGACACTCACACTGTTCTAATGTATACACTTTACTTTGCGTTAAACGAGCACCTGGTTCTATAAACATAATTTATATATACGGAGAACAATATCTGCCTAAAATACGACTTTATACCAAATAAAAAGATCGGATATGCCAACCATTTACTGTATTAACGACAAGATGGATATCCGCGTTGATCAGGATACATCGCATGATATATCTTAACGATATTATGCTGCTGCGGCAGGATTTAAATCATGTTTTATAGCCAGTGAATGTCTGCTCAGTGGGTTCACGGTGGGGTTATTTTGCTTGTCATTCGAATGTACATTTATTCAGGGACGTAAATCTACATCCCTTATATATTATTTGTTAAAACGTGAATAAGTAAAAACTGAGTGAATAAGTAACAGATTATTGTATAAGTTACAATAAGTAAGAGTCAACCTCAACATCGGCAGCAACATCGCGCGTATGGTAATGAGCTGTACATGCTATGGACGTAACTTCTATAC